>JAADXI010000127.1:0-40397 GCA_023337615.1 Pythium brachiatum | reverse complement strand
CGACATCCACACTCCACTGCGACTGGTGACTGGGGATGGCAGTCGCGAGAAAGACATGGTCGTGCTCATCTAGACGCAGCTCTTCCTCCGGGAGGTTGAGCGTGGCTTGCTGGATTGTGATTGCTCTAATCAACCGCTTGCTTTCACGTTCATCAGCCTACGACAGTCACAACATCACTTGTCAGAACACGGCGGTCACTAAGAGAAGCGCTCTCTGTCTAGCACGTACCTTCGTGTCCAGCAGCGCGTTCTGGATCACGCGGCGCTTCTTGTGCATCTCGGCCACGAGCACTGTCGCCGCGTCTTGCTCGATACAATACGCCACTTTACACTACGACAAGAGGACACCTCATCCCATCAGAGAGCTGGCCTCTCTATTGGGATGCATCGACTTACAGCGTTGCGCAGATAGTCAGCGAGCCACGGAAATGGCAGCAGCGGCCGTGCCATCAGCACTTGGTTCACGCCGTCCGAGAGATGCTGCAGCACGGCGACGACGTGGGGCTCTGTGATGTACACGGCATTGGGGCGTGGGGCGTTGCGGATGCGAGGCAAGTGCTGCATCTGCCAGCGCTCGCGACGCGCCAGCTCTTCCTTGGAGGGACGTCGACGCCAAGGTCCCATAGTGCTGATCAGTCGATCGTTCAAATGCCCTCGAAGAGACGCATGAAGATCCACGAGCCGGCGCACCTACAATAGAAATCGCCACACTCAAGCACGCCACAGAACTGGTAGACTGGGTCACTGACGTGGATTTCCGTGATCTCTGCCTTCTATATGACGCTTCACTCAGTCTACGGCAGCGACAGCGGGCCGACAAAGTCCAGCGAGAACGCTCGCTCGCTCTGGGGTTCCAGCTCCTGCTCCTTGAGCCACTGTGGGTTGTACAGCTTGCTGCGGTATCGGTCGCCGCCGTCGCACAGAATCCTCACGACCGTGCTTCCGGGGCCGAGCTCCCGCGCCATCTTGACGGCGCCCACAACGTTCAGCGCCGCACTGGGACCGATAAAGATTCCGTCGTTGCGCAGCAGGAAGTACGCCATGTCCACGATCTCCTGGTTCGTGCCCGTGACGCCCTTGTCGATGTTGGCTTCACGGAAGTTGGGCGTGACGCGTGGCAGCCCCACGCCCTCAGCGATCGTCGAGCCCTGGCGCACTGGCACGACGTCAAAGCCGTCCTTCTCCACACTCGTGCTCTGTCCTTCGTTGATGAACTTGGCCATCGCCGTGACTTCCTCCGGGTCGATCAGCCACGTCTGCATCTTGGGCTTCTGCTCCTTGAGGAACTTGGACACACCGGCGATCGTTCCTGCCGTGCCGGACGCCGCGACGAAGCCGTCCACCTTGCCCTGGGTCTGGCGCCAGATCTCCGGACCTGTGGTCAGGTAGTGCGCCTTCATGTTCGCTGTGTTCTGGAACTGGTTCGGGTAGCACGTGTTCTCCTTCTCCGCCGCGAGCCTGTGCGCGACATGGTAGAAGTGGTTCTCCTTGTCGAACATGGACACCATGGGCTGCACGTGGACCTCGGCGCCCATGGTCTTCATCAGCTCGATCTTCTCGGTCGCAGTCTTGAGCGGCATCGTGAACAGCGTCTTGTACCCGCGCGCAGCCGCCAGCAGCGCCAGCGACACGCCCGTGTTGCCGCCCGTGGCCTCCACGATCGTCGCGCCAGGCTGGAGCTCGCCCTTTTCCTCCGCGTCCAGGATCAGGTACTTGGCGGCGCGGTCCTTGACGCTGCCGCACGGGTTCATGTACTCGGCCTTGCCGTAGATCTTGCATCCCGTGAGCTTGGACAGACTCTTGAGCTCGATCAGCGGCGTGTTGCCCACGGCTTCGAACAGATCCACGGGCTTGTCGTGGCTCGTGGGCTGCTGCTGAGGCACTGGCGCGGCCGCAGCCACTGGTTGCTTCGCAGGCGCTGGCTCGGATTTCAGCAGCGAGCCGCCGGCGACGCCGGCAGCGAAGCAGCTCAGAGGCACAGCCCACCGCTTGGCGGTGATGGCTCCGGACATGGTGATCAAGAAGGAGGAGGCTTCGTAAGTGATCCAGACTCTTGGCAATGCTTGACTCGGTGGGGATGCTGAGGCACACACTGGAGGTGATACCGGTATCAGATACCGGTATCTTCAGTGGTCACGGTCCGTGTCCGTGACTCACGGATACAATCAGGAGTGAATGTGTAGCCATGTTGACGCGTCCACATCAGAGCTCTTCGCGGAAGAGCTCAATGAACTCGTTGAGATCCAGTGTCGAGTTGGTGTTCATGTCGAAGCGCGCGATGATCCGCTCCACGTCCTCGCGTGTGATGTGGGCGTTGCTTCCTTCGTGGCTCAGCGCGCCGTCCGCCGTCCGCTCGCCGTCGTTGTTGTTGTCGCCGTCGTAGAACTTCTCGTTGTACCGCAACGCGTTGAACAGCTCGTCCACATCGATGTCGCCATTGCGATCTGCGTCGTAGAGCCGGAAGAGCTGCTTCAGCTCGTTGAGCTGCTCGGGCGAGAGCTGCTTGCGCTTCTCGCGCTTGGCCTTCTCCGCACTTTCCAGCACCGCGTAGAACCGCGTGATGTCGCTCATCACGTCGTCCGGCGCGTCGTTGAAAATCGCGCGGCACAGCTCTTTCAGATCGATGTGGCCGCTCTGGTCCTGGTCGATACTACTGAAGATGCCGATGACGTTGTCGCGTAAGTGCATACTACCGAACAGCCCCGCGCCGTCCACCAGTTCTCGTAGTGTGATCGTGCCGCTCTTGTCCTTGTCGATCGCTGTGAACGTGCGGTAGAGCGTCACCACGTCGTCGCGACTGTACGAGCCAAAGTAATCTTGCCGCATGAGCGAAGTATCCGAGCGAATGCGCTGCTTCTTTGCCGACATGTCGTTCGCCCTAACGGACGACGACTTCCTCGCCTTGGCACTCGGCGACGTCGGCCCTGCAGAGGCTTTTCGCCGCGGAGCCGACGATGGTTTCGGTCGTGGGACGGGTTTCTCTTCATGGAACGTCTCTGGGACGTTGTTGTCTACGTGTTCCTCTAGCGACGGCAGCACGGATGGCGCCTCGGGTCCCATTGAACCTGTACGAGCGAGCAAACGCGACGCGCAGTGCACTTTGTCCTCGGCCACTTGCTGCTGGAGAAAGAGATCCTTGAGTGCGGACGGAGCGGCGAGTGCAGGTGCTGATTGCACAGAACGCAAGCTTTGTTTCGTCAACGACGCTGGCTTCTCTCGTTCTTGCTCTGCTTCCGCAATATCCGAGTCAACAATCGGCGTCAAGCTGTCCACAATAGAAGACGAGCTTCCGCTGCTGACAAAGCTGGCTAAGCTGTCCGTTTTCAGCAGCGCAGACAGCGACTGGGACGACCCGAGGCGACCGCTGCCTGACGGCATTCGCTTCGCTGACTTCTTCTTGGCATTCCGCACCGGCGCCAACGCTTTGCTTCCGTCGCTCGAGTCCTGGATGACGCAGCTCGTGCCCAGCCGTTCCAGTAGAAATGCTGACGGTGTGAGGTCGAGACTCACCATCGACTGCATCTTCCGCAGTTTACTTCCGCTTGACACCAGCACCTTTTGGCTTCGTCGTACATGTTCGTGATGCAGATTCCCGTACATTTGCTTTTGTCGGTTCAATCCGCCAACGCTCCAGTTGTCTTTGTCGTCAAATGGCAGTTCTTGAACCGCGCTGTTGAGGTCGTCCGGCAACAGATTGGCTGTTGGATCGAGCATACCACCTCCGACACTGTCACCGAGTAAGTCGCCTGCTAAAGTGCTGTCGTCTCCCTCCCTTTCCTCCCCGTCGCTGTTTTTCTCGTGCTTCTTACTGGCATTCGACTTCTTCTTGAGGATTTGTTTCATGCGCTGCTGGAACTTCTCGCGTTCTTTCTCCCACGCGACTTGCCTCGCGATCTGGAAGTCGCTTTGACGCCACGTGGCTTCACCTTTGAGCTGCTTGAACAAACGATCTGTGTCTTCCGGCATGGCGTTTTCGGTGGCAGCGTTTGATTGGTTTGACGACCGCAACGAGCGTGAAGAACTGCCTGTAGCTCGGAGATTGCGAACGCTAGCAGAGCCCATCAGCCCCAGAGAACTGCGTCGACGCTGGCGCGAAATATCTTTCATTGTCTGCTGCCGCTTGGACAACAGCTTGAGCTTCTCGGCCTTCATCGTCTCCCACAACTCATCAGCTTGTTCTCGCTTCAGTAGGGCAGTGGTCTGCGTGTCGACTTGCCACGTCCACGATGGCGTTGCTGCCAGTTGGGAACTGCCTGCGTCGTTCTTTGTGTGAGTCGTTGGCTCCTGTTTTAAGCTCGATAATGAGCCGAACGTCTCGCCGTCGAATGACCACAGACGCACCGTCTTGTCGGACGAACACGTGACGATGGTGTTGGGTTCTTCCACAACACGAAGCGACCGCACAACGCCAGTGTGAGCTTTCCACTTGGCCACCTGCTGCACGTCGCTGCCTTCAAATTGGATCTGATGGTGTGCTCCTGGAGAGCCCTCCCCCGCCTCCCCGTCCGCGGAGGCTCCTTCCATTCCCGTGCGTCGATTCTTCAGGTGGTTTTTCAGTCGCTTTGCGCTCTTTCCATGGCGAATAAAACGCCGACGCGGGTTGTACGACCCGAAATGGTTCGATGGGAGACTCTCCGAGCGAAAGGCTTTGAGACAGGAGCGCGAAATGGCCTGCGAGATGTCATCCACGCATATTTCGCCATCTAAACTGGCTGAAATGACCAGGAATCGGCCCTTGCGGATCTCGTTTGCGAGTAATTCACCACCGCATTCATCGTAAAACACTTGGCAGCAGCAAACGCCGCCTCTGTTCTCATCATCGGCGTCGAAATGAAAGGCTTCTGGTACAAACGCGAGCGAATTCGCTGTTGGATCACGCAGGAACGGCGCGTAGTGGAAGAGCAGCACGCTGCTTTGAGAGGGCGACACGTTCCAGCAACATATGAGGCCGTTCTCGTGGCATGAGAGCATGAGCGGATACGGATCCACGAACTCCAGCGCAGTTACATCCACCTGCGGCAGTCCATGGCCCACCAACGAGCACGTGTCTTCCAGCAAGAAGTAGATGTAGTCCCAGACCTTGATCATTCCATCCGCACTGCCCGTGGCGACGAGAGACATCGCGTAGCAGTACGCCATACACTTGATGTCCGTGTCGTGGGCGTCGGTGATGCACCGCAGTAGACTGTTGGAGCTCGTGTTATCGTCGTACAACCTCAGCGAGCGATCCCACGACGCGGTCAGCACGCACTGGTCCTCCTTACAGTAAATGAGAGTCGACACGTTGAGCTGATGCGGCGTCCAGGTCTTCAGAATCGCTCCATTCATGTAGTTGAGCACGATTAACTCGCCACGTTGCGTGCCAAACACGATCTTCCGCTGGCGTGCGTCCAGATCCAAACAGGAGATGTCCGAGTTGGTGATGTTGTGGAATGTACGAAGTAGCGACCCTGAGGTCGCGTCCCAGATGCGGATCTCTCGGTCGGTGGTCGTGAGGAACGTGAATGACACGCTGTTGTACAGCGCGACACTGGACGGCAACACCTTGGGCTTCAACCGCACGCGATGCAGCAACTTGAGCTTGTGGAACCCTGCAGCAAGCACGGTTTGTCCGTTGTTAAGCACAGCCAAGCTGTGCGCCTTCCACGGGTACTTGTCGCTGCCCAAGCGGAACGTCTGCAGACACCGGTTGCTGTTCTGCTCGAGAGCGTTGTTCTCCATGGACGTGATGTTGGCGAGATTCCACCACTTGAACCAGCCGTCGTCGTCCACAGTGATCGCTTGGTCTGCTAGTAAGCTGGCAGCCGCAGTTGCTGAAGAGTTGCTGACTCCTCCTCCGTCGTCACCACTTACGGTCAGTGTCGACGCGCGTCTTTCGTGCTGCGTCGCGAAAGCAGCGGACTGGATCAGCTGAATGGAACACACGGGAGCGTTGTGGCCCCAGAGCTTAAACACTGGCGCTGTCGCGAGCGCGCTGATATCCCAGCCGAGCACTTCGCACTCAAAGCCCGAGCTGAGGAAGAGCTGGCTGGACAGCTTCGTGAGTAACCTCACGCCGCGTCGGTGGCCCTGGCGCGTGGCTCGTACTTGTAATGTGTTGGCGTCCCAGAGGTAGATCATGTTATCCATGCCGCAGGTCACAAGCGTCTCTGGGTTGAGCAGCAGCAAGTCCTGGAGCAAGTCGGTGTGCTGCTTGAGCGTCGTGAACAGACTCACTTCGCATTTGCCCTTGGAGTCGTGCATGTTCTCTCTAACAACCAGCCACACGGTGATGACCAAGTCCGCGGAGATCGAGTACAAGTGGTGCGTCGTGGGGTTCCACTCGAGCACACGCTGAGGTCGCGGCGTGTGGACGATCGCCACGGGCAGCGGCGTCTCCAACGCGCTGGAACTACTGGCTGTGAGGATCGAAGTCGACCAGAACGTGAGCTTCAGATCCCCCGCAGACACCGCCAACAGATCCACACCGCTCAGGAACTTGAGCGCTTGGACAGGAGACCGTTCGGATCGAACATCGTCTTGGTCTCGCCGATAGCCCGCGATGTAGCACATGGGATGGAACTTGTTGGCGATACACAGCGTCGGCGTGAACATGCCCAACGTCCCTAAGCCACTGGCGTTGTCTCCCATACGTGTGCTTGTTTCTCCTGCTTCGCCCTTGCCGCTGTCCTCTCCTCCGTCATTGGAAGCCACTGGAAACAGCGTCGACGGCTCGATGATCTCCACGACAGGCCGCGAGCTATCGTGGACCAGCAGCCGCTTGAACTCGTGGAGATACTGCACGCGCTTGGGCGGGCGGTTGAGCACGTCGGCGAACTCGTCGTGCTCTTCGTACTGCATGTCGCGCCAGCTCAGCGCGTCGCTCGTGGTGCCCATGCCGCCTTCGATGATCGCGCTCGTGAACTCCTCCCACTCCATCGTGCCGTCGCCGTTCACGTCCACCTGCGCGAACAGCTCCACGAGGTCTTCGATGAACTGGACGACGCTGGTTTCGTCCCACGCGCTCACGCGCTCCAGCATCACGCTCACGAACTCGGAGAGCGAGAACCCGCGGTCGCCCACGCGGTCAAAGTCTTTCTTCAGCGTCGTCAGGTCCTCCACCTGCAGCCGCACCATGATGCCCAGACAGGCCTGGTACTGCTGCAGCGCCGCCGCCATCTTGCTCTCGCTTTAACAGCACTAGCGTCCAGTGTGCAGCGCGTCGATTCGCCGTTTCGAAGCGACGGTTCCGATACAAAATAGCTTCTCCTGCAACGCCCACGACGTCAATTCGATCCGCACTTCCACAAGCACCACGATGGCCACGCGCCCACCGCTCCACGCATTGAGCCCGCCCTCCGTCGTGCCGTCGCCTGCGCGTCCGCAGTCCGCGCGACCGTTGTCTCCCGTCGCGTCGCATTCTCCATTTCCGCCACGTCGTCCGTACTCGGCATCACGCGTGCGGACAACGCCAACAATTGCGACTAACGCGGCGGTTAGACTGCGCGTACAACCAACAGATGTGTCGCCACGTCGTCGACCGGCGAGTGCCAGCCGCGTGCGCGCGACCTCTACAACATCAACGCCGTACTCAACATCACTGATGGACCGACGGCGACACATTGGTGGTCCGAGTGATGGAGAGGAAGATGATGATGATGTTGACACGATAGAGATCCCCACATCCAGAATTCAGCTCACTCACTCGGAACAAAATCACGATGAAGAACAGCATCATCCAGTGATGGGGCCGAGGTCCCCACTTCAACATGACCCCAGCACGCCGCTGGACCGCGGAGCGATCGCCCAGGCGGAACAGTTTCTGCTCAACTGGCAGTGCGATGAGAACAGTTTCCGCTCGTCGCTCCTCTACGCCGAGTCTTCTTTCGCCCAAGCCAAAGGTGCGTTTTCGCTTGAGACACAATGTAGCCATGATGAACCTCCGTCCACTTCAACCACCAACCATCTGTTTTGTGTTTGTATTTTGTAGCCATGACGGCGCGTGAGTGGCCGCATCCGAATGTGTTCTTGTCGTCGGTCGCGTTCGGCTCGCTGGAACTGTTCTGCCAATCGCTGGAACACCACCATCCGTTCCTACCGGAACTGTTGGATGCGTTGGGCATGGCGCTGTTCACCAACCATTCCGAGCTGCGTAGAAAGACAATGGTCATGGGCACCACCGCATCCAAGTTCCTCCACTACATGCAGCACGGCCAGTTCTGCTTTCAGCAGCTCCACGCCCACGACGAGCAGCTCCGCGTGTGGCACAGTGCCGCGCAAAAGGCCAAGAAAGAGGCCGCGAAACTCACGGAGCAGATCCAGAAGCAGCACGTCGCGAGGCTATTTGACCGCGTGCAGTCGCGCGTCAAGGCGGCGGCAATAGCAGCGGCAGCAGCCAGTAGTACTATGGACGGAGATGCCAAGTACGCAGATGCAGGGGCGTACCCGCACATGCGACGTGTGCTGTATGGAGATCAGCGAGGCGCGCACTTGGATCTCCAGGTGAATGACTACGAGTTTGAGCCGAGCTGTGACGAAGTGTTGCTGTTTTTCAGCTCGCTGCCGACTAGCGAGGCGCTGCGTCTGCTGAATATGCTGCAGACTAAGGCTGCGGACATGCAGCTGTCTGGGCTTGGCGAGCAGTACGCGACGGCAGTGGACATGCTGAGTGACAGCGAGCGGCGCGCGTTCCTGACCAACTATTTCCAGCTCATTTCCAGTGAGGAACTCCAGGAAGCACTACGAGAGCGAGATGAAAGCAACCAAGACAAGATGTGGCAGACGTTTCTGGACGAGATGAAGGATCTGCTTCGTGTTGACGAGTCGTCTCCAGTCAAGGAGGAAGTCTTTGCTCAAAGCAAGCTTCACACATTCCATTCAGATGAAGCGAGAGTTGGTGCGAAGATCTATGATCTGGTCGATCTACTGGAAGAAATATCTGCGGAAGTATCGCTGGCTGACAACAAGCGGCCCCTGCGTTTGTCGGAAGAGCTTGTCACTCGCTTGAAACCATTCCACTCTGGCAAGAAGAAGATCGAGAAGGCTCGACAGCTGATGATGGCCAAGCCTGAAGCTGTCCAGCCACCCGTGGAGCCCACCACGTGCACATGCGTATGTGGGCAACACCGGCTCGTGCCTCGGCATGCTGCAGAAACTGCTGAAGATACCAGTCGAGAAGTTCTGCCGGATGCCGCCACTGAGATTGCACCACCAGCAGGTGAACTAGCCATGGAAACGGAAACCCGGACGAAGAAAAAGCGTCCATCCTCGGCACAGCGTCGTCCATCCTCAGCTAAATCAGTGCTGACGCGCAAAGGCAGCGCTGTCGCTCGCGTGAATTCAAGAGGCTCTCTTCCATCGGTGCGCTTATTTCCTCTTGCTGAGGCGTGCCATTTGGTCAGCTCTGTTGTCCAGCTTCAGTTTTCTCGCGATGCTCTCGATGGCACGTCTGCGCGTCGTGGGTCAACTAGGCGAGACAGTAATGGTGGGTCCGGTCAAGCATTAACATCGAAAGGCGACCAGCGGCCATCGTTCAAGGCTTTAGCAAAAGACCTCCTCATCCGCAAGTACGGCATCAAATCCATCGCGGTCATGCATCTGCTGCAGCTTGAGAAGTCGCTGGTCCACTACGGCGCGACCGAGAAACATGCTCGGTGTGAGCTGTTCGCGTGGTTCATCGGTGCGGACAAGACGAGAGCGTTCTCGAAAGACTTCGCGTACCAGTTCTACCTTCGCCTTATCAAATCGGTCATTGCGATACTGCTGAAGAAACGCTTTAACGCGCTGACTTACGCCGACCAGATCGCAGTGTGGACAGAGCAAATTGGCGAGGCTGATACAAGCGCTGTTGGCGGAACCATCACACCCAAGTCTCTGTCTGTGTGGCAGTGCGTGGAAGTGGGCAATCTAGCGTTCCCCTCGTGGATAAAGGAGTCTCCAGCGTACACGACCTTCGTTGGAGGCATCAACTCCGCCACTGGGATGGTGGAGCTGGAGCAGTTTGTCAAACGCACGATGCATGCGTGGGAAACACAGTTCGTGAAGCTTCACGCGCAGGTTGAGGAGGCGTTCACACAGGCGATGGCTCCCAGGCCAGTGGATGAGCTGGATATGACGCTGTTCGGCAAAGGCATCCGCGCAAATGGGCTGGAGATGACGAGTGGGGAGATGCTGGAGCAGTTCGACCTCTTATCGTCTGACGACGACGCGTACGTGATGCTAAGGAAAGCTGTGCAGTTCGTCATTGAGCGCAAGTTCCTGCAATCCAGCGTGGCGACGTGAGGGCAGCGACTACTACAAAAGTAGTCATAAGTGTATTCATGAGCATCAATGCAACATCTCCCCACTGTCGGTTGGGGAAAGATCGTCGTTTTCTCTAAAAGAATGGGTTCTTGCCACCCTGTAAGTTGACGAAAGGCTGGTTCAGACCTCCTGGCTGCTGCTGTTGCTGTTGCTGCTGACCCATGCCAGGATGCTGACCCATGCCAGGTTGTTGGCCCATCATGCCTGGCTGCATCGGGCCTCGAGGCTGCTGGAAGCCCATCGGGTTCATCCCCATACCGCCCATTTGTTGCTGCTGCTGTTGCTGCTGAGGAAAGCCCATTCCTGGAGCAGGTGCACCTAGACCAAGATATCCACGTCAGTTAGCTTCCCACATCAGTACCCACGTTGCAGCATTAGTAGCCGCACTCACCCTGGAACATGCCTCCGCCCATCATGGGGTTCATCCCCATCTGCGGTGCGCCGCCACCGAACATTGGGTTCATCTGCTGGCCCATCATCGGGTTCATGAAGCCCTGCTGCGGTGGCTGGCCCATACCCATGGGGTTCATGAAGCCCTGTTGAGGCTGGCCCATGCCCATGGGGTTCATGCCCATCGGCGCAGGCATCATGCCGCCCTGAGGGCCACCAAACGGGTTAGGAGGCGCTGGCGCCGCCGACGCTGAAGGCCCGAAGCTCGCCATGATGCTGGCCAGGTTGTTCGCGTGATGGTTCTGCGGCGGCTGTGCTGGTGCGCCGAAGCCGTCGTTGAAGCCCTGCGCGTTGCCACTCGAGCCGCCGAACGACGCCCACTCATCTTGTGCTGGCGCGGCTGCAGCAGCAGGAGCAGGAGCAGGCGCCGCTGGCGCAGGTGTGCTGAACACGTCAAACGAGAGAATGTCGTTGGTCGTGGCTGGCTGGGCCGGCTTCGGTGCGGGCTCAGCGCGACGCGAGGACGAGCTGGTGCGGGCAGACTCCTGGCCGCGGGAGCTCGTGCGCGTGTTGGAGTTGGTGCGACGGCTGCTGCGGTCGTCCTGTTCGTCGTCCGAGTCGCCGTGCTTCTTGCGGCTGCTGCTGCTGCTGGCCTGGCGGCGGTCGGGCGCGCCCTCGGGTGGCTCCTGGCCGATGAAGCGCTTGCGCTCGTACTTATCGCGGATCCACATCTCCTTTTCCCGCACTGACGCGTGTTCGTTGGGCACGCGGTAGTTGCCTGGCACATTGGCCTCGTAGTACGCCTTGGCGCGCGCGTTGCCCCACTTTTGCATTTGCTATTCACACAGACACACACAGTCAACGCCATCAGTGTCAATGGATCCAACGCCATACCGGTATTCATAGAGTGGTGGGTAACGTACCGCGACTTGCTCGGCCGTCCAGGAGTCGAGGTTCACGGAGCGCACGAAGGTGAGATGCACGCCGAGGCTGCGGTGGATGCCCGAGCACGCGATGCAGATGAACACGCCCAGGTTGATGGACGCCCAGCGCGGACCTGTCGCCATAATCGCCATGAGATTTGTTGGATTTGATGGTGGAATGATATCGCCTACGTACCGCGGCAGCCGCAGTCGGCGCAGAACTTGTTCTCCTCGCGCTTGGTGAGCTCATCCAGGATCTTCTTGAGTTTGGTCTGGTCGTCCGGCGCCTTGCTGGTGGATCGGCTCATGGTGGATGAAGCGAGCGAGGGATCTCTCGGGCAGTCGCGCTGTATCCAACAACAGCGCAAGTCGTTGGCGATTCGGACCAACTTGCCGCACAACGCCAACGCCAACGCCAACACGACGCGACGGCCGCCACGCGGGCAGCCCCCATGAAACGAAACTCCCCAACAGACACTGTATCAAAGACCAAAACCAAACACCCAATCACCCAGGATTCCAACAAAAGTGGTCCACATCAAGGTACAGGACGAGGTCACTAAGAAGAGGTGGCAGTAGTGAACTTCAACTGGGACATCTCCCTTGAAGGGATCTCCGAGTGGAAAATGCAGCCAACAGCATCGCCGCATCTCTCGCGTTCTTCCTCCCTCTCGCGGCTGCCGTCCCAGGGGTCCACACCACACTGCACACAAAGCTTCGATGCTTCTCATTCCACAAAACGCAGCGTTGGTGGAAGTGAAGAACCGCGACGATAATGGCGACGAAAACGAAGCACTTGGTGCGTGATGCGCACACCATCGTAGACGATATGCTTGAGGGGCTCGTGCAGGCACAGCCGCATCTCGCGCTCATCGCGAACGAGAACGTCGTGCTCCACCGTGACTTCGAGGCGATTCGCGAGCGCCAGGTCACGCTTCTCTCGGGCGGAGGAAGCGGCCACGAACCCGCGCACGCGGGGTACATCGGAGAGGGGATGCTCACGGGTGTGATCTGCGGCAACGTGTTCGCCTCGCCTACGACCCACCAGGTCCTCACGGCGATTCGCCACGTTGCTGGACCGAAGGGATGTCTGCTGATTGTGAAGAACTACACGGGCGACCGTCTCAACTTTGGTCTCGCGGTCGAGCAGGCCAAGACAGAAGGCTTCCTTGTGGACATGGTCGTTATCGGCGAAGACGTTGCGGTTGTAAACGCCAACGCGGGACGACGTGGCCTCAGTGGAACGGTGCTCATCCACAAGATTGCTGGTGCAGCAGCTGCGAGCGGTGCCGATCTCCAGTCGATCGTGCAGACAGTGAACAAGGTCTCGGCGGCCGATACGCTCGGTACGATTGGCGTTGCGCTTCGCCCGTGCACGCTGCCAGGTCAGGACGGTCCATCACGCACGCTGGGTGATAACGAGATGGAGCTGGGTCTTGGCATCCACGGTGAACCAGGCATTGAAAAGTGTGAGCTGCAGGACGCACCTACGTTAACCGAGCGAATGGTCGAGCGCCTCGCTGGCGCTCTCTCGCTGGTAACCGGCTCGCGAAGTGTTCTCATGGTGAACAACCTCGGTACGACGACGACCATGGAGCTGTTTGTTGTGGCAAAGTACGCGATTGCGTCGCTCAAGAAGCGTGGCGTGGATGTCCAGCGTGTGCTCGTCGGTTCGTTCATGACGGCGCTGGACATGACGGGCTTCTCACTCACGGCGTGGAAGCTTGATGGAGACGCCAAGCTGCTCAGCTACTTCGATGCGTCGACCACGGCAACTGCTTGGAACTACTCTCCATTCGAAAGCTCAAACAAGCCCCAGCTCGTGCAGCCTCTTCACGCACCCGGTGATCGTGTGACGTATGAACGTCCAGCGCAGCTATCGAAGTCAGCGGTGGTCGTGGAGAAGGCGATCAGTGCGGCGTGTAACCAGCTCATTAAGAGGGAGGATGAACTCACAGCGTGGGATGCCAAGGTCGGTGACGGTGACTGTGGTATCACGTTCCGCAATGCTGCTACTGCGGTCCTCGCAGATCTTGCCGACAAGTATCCGCTCAATGATCCTCCAGCCACTCTTCGCGCACTAGCTCACACTGTGAGTAAGAGCGCCGGCGGGACCTCCGGTGTGTTGTACACGATCTTCTTCACTGCTGCAGCTGTGCAGATGGAGTCACATGAGCAAGAGTCGGCACCAGCGTGGGGCGCGAGTTTCCGCGCTGGCATTGATGCCATTCAGCGCTACGGCGGCGCGAAGGAAGGATCGCGCACGATGGTGGACGCGCTTCTACCGGCACAACGCGCGTTGGGCGAGCCGGCGTCGCTTGCGGGTGATGATCTGGTTGCGCTTCTCCACGCAGTGGCTGAAGCCGCTGAGGCGGGCGCCGACAAGACTCGCCGCATTCCGACCGCGCAGGCGTTTGGCCGAACCGGGTATGTGGACCAATCAGCGGCGTCCGACATTCCGGACCCGGGTGCGATGGCCGCCGCCATCTGGATCCGCGCCGTCGTGGACGCGCTCACACAGCCATAGTGTCGTGTACATAGTTTCCATGGTCGATCGATGGTCATCATGCTTTACATGCCCTGCGACGTGTGATAGGGATAAGGCGGCAATGTACTTCTTTGCGTGAATTGTGGAGGATGTAGCCATTTGGTAGAAGATCCGTTGGGAGCAGTTTCCACACATTTGCTCTAGGTGTAGGGGGCTGTGAGTTGCAACGTGACAGCAATGTTTGTCCCATGGGAGCCCAACGCTGACTTCCGTGGTGCAGAATGTTCTGCGGCGGCTTCAACGCAGCGACGGGACGATGTGTGATCCAAAAGTCACCCGCCCCTTGGCCGAAGCAGCCGTTGGAAGATCGACCACATGATCTGCGCGGATCGCGCGGTTGCACGGCGACCAAGACGGTTCCACTCCTGCGCACGCAAGAACGCTCCGCAGTCGGAACGCAAATGGTAGAACTGTTCTCACGTCCACCGCAGAGCAAATGTGCAATCGCCTTCCGCTAGCAACAAACGAAGCCACCGGTCGAGCAACAACCAGAACCAAAACCAAAACCAAAACGCGCGGATAGACTTCCTTCTGGACCGGACGTCCAGAGAGGTCTACCGTACGTGCGACTGAATCCATCGGCTCGTCTTATTCGGTCTATCGCCGTTGGCACCCACCATCTCTGGAGCTGTCAAATCCAACTGGTCTAACCGACAGTCTACATATCCTGTGCTGGTGTGCCGTGGATCGCTCGCGCTCGTTCACTTTCGAACCAACAAATCCCGTGGTCCACTTCCAACTTTTACAGACGCCAACACTCATCAACGTCATGGCCCCACGGAGACGACTCGCAACATTCTCCAACATGCGCGTGATGACGGGGGTTTTGTTGGCGATCCTGGCGATGCTAGCGGCGCGCACGGACGCTGCCGGTACGCCCACGGACGGCTGCTGTGCGACCTGTATCGGCAAGACTTCTTCCATCCCGTACACGTACGACCCGCTCGTGTACGCGCAGTGTAACGCCGTCAAGGGCGTGTGCTGCTTCAACTGCAACAGCGATTCGGCGTCCAACCCCACAGTCGAAAACGGCGACTTCGGCGCGGACGGCGTCACGCCGCAGGTCAAAGCAGGCGCGTGGATCCAGCTCACGTGGTCCAACATCGCGCGCGTGACCTACGAAAGCTACCAAGCGACCCAGACCAAGACCTCGACGGTGCGCAACGGCAGCGCCGAGGCCAAGAAGGAGGACGGCGTGTTCTTCATCTGCGCCAAGTCGCAGGGCAAGGTCGTGGTCCGCGGCTGGGGATCTGATCCGTGCACGACCGCGACGACCGAGTACACCATCGAGATCGTCGAGGGTTCATCCAACGGCACGTGCGCAGAGCGAACACCAACAGCACCAACAGCGACAAAGGCAGCTTCTTCTGAGGCGTCCAAGTCCAGCTCAACCAGCACGGATGATGGCACGGGGACGTGTAACATCCAGCGAGCGAGTGTCGTGGAAAAGGACGGCAAGAAGACCTGCGTGTGCGCGGCTGAGTGGACGGGTCCGCCCGACTGCGCCGGGTACCCGTGGTGGAAGACGGCGGCAACAATCGGCGGCGGCATCGCAGCAGTGGTGAGTGGGGAGCTCTTACAGCTCTCTGGATGAGGAATTAAACTGACCGTGGATCTGCTGAACAGCTCTCTATCGCTGTCTCTGTCAAAGCTTTTATGAACTCGCGGAAAGCCAAGCAAGCCGAGCAAGAGGCCGCGGCTAAGGGCGAGGCCGTGCTCGGCGAGGAATCCATCACGATCGCCGGCGGGCCAGTGCTCTCCAATCGATCCAGCGATCCCGCGTACTCTGTCCAGCCCGTGACGACCAAGGCGCGCGACCACAAGGAGTACTCGCTGTAACTTATCGCCCATCTATCGGTAACCCTCCCCATTTGATGGCGAGCAAATCGCATGCTGCTCAGCGCCGTCTACAATACACGACCAACACAGAAGCCCAGTCAGCTGAGGCCCTCCGACGTATCCATGGACCATGGTCGTGGCCTCGTGCTTTCATCATGTCGCGTCCACATCTCGCGCCGCACCGTCTTCATCCTCCCTCCCCATCGTCATCGTCATCACATCCCAATCCAACCCACCGCCCACCTTCGCCAACCTATTTTTTCAACGTCGTCAGCTGCTCGTGAAAGTGAAATTTTCGGAATACAGACTAAGCTAAACTAATGCAACTCTACCGCAATTGGCCATTCAACTCAGAAGCTGGATTGGCCTGTTTCGTTCGTGTGGGCCACCTCAGAAATCAGGCTAATTATTCCCCTTCCTCTCCGTCCGTTCTGCATTGCGCACCCACAAGTATCTCAACCGCCGTGGAGCTCGCCATCTCCGCAGCTCCATTCCACACTCCATCCTTCGCGTGCATCTGCCTTCGTCCGCCTCCTAGAGATGCCTGTGTCTTCTTCTCTCTCCTGCACTGCGTGGCGGCGTGGGGCGCTGCTAATTAGCCTCCTCGCGGCCTTTCTACTGACTGCCGTCGCTGCCGACTCGTGCTGCGCCCACTGCCTGAGCGAGAGCGACCCGAAGGCGCGCGCCATCACGTACGACCCGCTCGTGCACCTGCAGTGCAGCGCAGCTCTAGGCATCTGCTGCTACGGCTGTGCGTTCTCCCACGGAAGTCCGGCGTTCCAGAGCGGCGTGAGCTTCGACAGCGACGGCAACGCGCAGACCACGGCCGGCACGAGCGTCACGCTCACGTTCAACGGCGTCACACGGCTCACCTACGACTTCCTGGCCGTGAACCAGGCCAAGAAGACCTTTGTGGGCAACGAGAGCACGTCGGTTGTGGCCTCCAGCGACGGCACGTTCACGCTGTGTGCACGCGCCGCGGGCGTGCTGGCGTTCCGCGGCTGGGGAGCCGACTCGTGCACGCAGGTCACGCAGGAGTACAACATCACAGTGGCGGCCGTGAGCGCTGGATCTGCGACGTGTGACGTCGTGACGGTCAAGCCTGCCGGTGGTAGTAGTACAAGCAAGCCGAACCAGCCTGTGGTGCCCCACACAGACAGCAGCAAGACGGGCGAGAACGACATCGACAACTGCAGCGCCACGCGCGGCATCGTGCGTCGCCGTGATGACGGCAAGGAGTACTGCGCGTGTATTGGCGACTGGCGCAACGCGCCCATGTGCGACGAGTACTCGTGGACCAAGACCATCCTCACGATCCTCGGCGCCGTCGCGACCGTGGTACGTTCTTTCTCTCTGTGTACCTCTCTCACACACTTGGTTTTATAATATGGTGATCTAATGTGTATGTTTGTGTGTGACGTAGCTGTCCATCGCGTTCTCGGTGCGTGCGTACCTCAAGAGCAAGAAGAGCGAGAAGCTAGGGGACGACGACGACAAGGATCTGGACGTGGTCACGGACAGCGAACTCGAGACCATGCGCGTGTCGCCCGCCAAGCGCGACGCCAGCAGCAGTTCCAGCACCAGCGGCACCGTCACAGCGTCGCCTGCCATGACTGTGAGTCTCAGCAGCACCAAGCGCACGCCGCTGACGACGACGGCGATCCGCACGTCCGGCCACGAGACAACACTGTGATCAACGACAAGCAACCTTCCCATGTAGCGTCGAGATAGATCCACGCACCGTACAACAACCAGTATATAAATTCGCTCCTTAGCTGCACACTCAGTAGTACTATTCACACATAGACATAATTACCACACGCTACAGCACGCCCTTGTCCTGGTTGTCGCTCGTGTACACGCCAAAGAACCGTTCGTAGTGGCCGGCGTCTTTCAGAATCGGGTCGTCGCTGCGGCGGTCGTAGGCCATGAACCAAAAGTGCGGGCCAACTTTGTCTTGCGGCTGCCACTGAGCCACCGACTGGAAGTACGCGCGCTGGGCTGCCACACTGGGCACGTTGCCTGGAAATCCCTGAGGCGCAAAGCCCGCGGACGGCCAGCCCGTCTCCGTGACACGCAGCTTGGTTATAGAGGACGGGAACCGCGCACGGAGCTGCGCCCACTGGGCGTCCAACAAGCCTGCGGGCTTGCTGGCGTCGAAGCCCGCGGAGAAAAACGGATAGATGTTGACGCCCACAAAGTCACACGCGTTCATGAGCCGGTCGATGTCGCCTGTGAGCTGGTCGCTTGCGAGCTCATTGATCCGCTGGGAGGTGCCGACCAATACGCCGCTCACACCGGCTGAGCGGAGACGCTGCTGGATATACTGCACGCGGTTGATCACGTCGTCCACAGTCTGGTCGCCACCGGCCTCAACGAGGTCCTCACTGCCGACGATGATGGCTTGGACGGTGCCAGGGTACTGCTGCGCGCCCAGCACTGCGGCCTGGATCTCCAGCTCCTCCCACTCCGGGTTCTGTGGGAACTTGGCCAGACCGATGTACAGCTTGAGATTGTATTTGTTGGCGTACTCGGCGATGCGTACGCCGTAGTACTGCGCGTGATAGGTCCGCAGCGTCGAGAAGCGCTGGCTCAGCTGCTGCAAGTCGCGGTCCAGGATCTCGCGGAGGCGCGAGCCGTCGCCGCCGGTCAGAGGATACAGTTGGCTGTGCATGGGCTCGTAGCACGTGCCCAGACCAGTGGACGTCATGGCGGGGGCTGGTACTGGCGCCTGAGTAGGCGCCTGAATGGGGGCCTGTGTAGGGGCCTGAGTAGGTGCCTGTGTAGGAGCCTGAGCGGGGGCCTGTGTAGGCGCCTGTGTTGGGGCCTGCGTTGACGCTGCGTACGGCTTGGCAGTCGGCACTCGCGGCGTTGGCTTGAGCGTAGGCGTTCGCGTCGCCTTCGGCTTGGTTGTCGTGTAGTATGGCTCAGCGGTTACGTGCGGCTTGGCGGTTGAGTAGGGCTTGACTGTTCCGTGCGGCTTGGACGCCTCTTGGTCCGACGAGAAGCTGTAGCCTTCGGACGGCTGCGTGGTAGCTGGAGTGGCTACAGGAGTCTCCGTGACTTGCAGGTCGCTCACGACGTCACAGCCAGTTGGAGGTTCTTGGGAAGACACCGTAGAGCTCAACGCGAGCGCCAACAGCACGAGGGGAGACAGGAATCGAGCCATAGTCGCTGTGCTCGTGACTTGGAGAGGATTTGGAAATGATTCCTTGTGGCGTCGTCGTGTTTGCACCAGAACCAGACACTGCTAGTCGGCGCTAATAAGCGCTGAACGCCAGGGCTCCACAGCCGCATCCTTCCTTCCGTTTTGCCGCCGCGTTCGGCGAAACCCCTGGCCGAACACCCACGGATTTCGTTCGCGTCCGACGGCGTCACTCGAGTGCTCTGCAACCGCGCACCGCAAACTGCCAAACTGCCATCGTGCGACGCTGCTGCTGAGTGCCATTGCGCGAACGCGAGTTCGTCTGCACGGAACCTGCCGTGAAGCCGCGGCCTTTCGGCGGTTGCCACACAAGTGTACCCATTTGGCGTCCTTTCCTGGCCTTTGATTGGCTGATTTCGCGAGAAAGTCCACATTTTTGTTAACCCATATCGCATTCCCAATACTGTATCTTACGCTAGTGAGCTAGCAGCCTTCGCCGCCTGCGACTGTGAGGCACGCCGTGGTTTCCACGGCAGCCAACAGCGTCGTGAACACTTCCCATAGCAGCACAAACGCCGCGGCTGCCGCCATATATCTCGCAGCGAGCCGGTGGTTGCCGCCGGCCTCTTTGAACTGGGCCATCGCGCGCTTCTGTTCCGGCAGCAACGGCAGCAGCGCGAACGTGAGCGCACGGAACACGACCCAGACAAGGAACGCGCCCACAACTTTCCACCGCACATCGCCCGTGTCCTTGGCCCAGTCACTGTCGTACGCGTCGAAGTGCGAGCCAATGCTTTGCGAGAGCGAGCTGGCGAATGGAATCGCCGCGTTCGCGATGGACGTGAACAGCGTGAAGCTCGTGGCTTCAAGGCCGTGTGGGTCCGTGACCTCAAGGATCACCAGCAAGATCACGATGGAGGCTGCGATCTCCACGAAGGCAACGAGCTGTTCCACCAGCAGCGTCAACACGCTGTTGCGGATAGCGTTGGTGACGATGAACAGCATCGGGATCGCCGTCATGATGACCGAGATCACCACGGCGCCCTGGATCACACGCTTCCAGCTCGTGAGCAGATGCGACTGCTTGAGTAGGAACGCCACGGCGACGTACACCAACGAGTTCACGACTGTGAAGAGGTTGCTGAGCAGCGGAGACACCGAGAGCCACGTCTCGTAGACCACCTTGGTGTTGCTGGCGTAGTAAGACAAGCACACGCGCGCCAAGAACACGAAGATCAGCGTCTGTAGCGTCACGCGGCGCTGCATGAACTTCCACAGCGCGCGGCACTGCGTCCGCGCCACCACGAACCGCTCACTGGGCTGGTCGTCTCCGTCTCCTTGTGGCTCGGTTGGTCGCAGTTCTGGCTCGCCAATCGTCGTCGACGCTCGCGATGCACCAGGAAGATACCTCGTCGTCTGGCGGTGAGTCGGTCGCACGTCTTCGACCATGTAGAACCGCGTAGCTGTCAACGCAGCGGCCGCACTGACCACAGCAAACGCCAGCATCGCGTTCGGCGCTGCGCCCCAGCCAAACGAACCGCCATAAGCTTCGCTGTTGCACAGCAACGCCGTGAGAAACGCCATGGCCGCGTGGCCACTGTACCGTGCCATAAGCGCCGTCAGCAGCGTGGCGCCACGATGCGATTCCGGCTCGCGGTGCGATAATTCCACGACGATCGCGTCGCACGCAACGTCAGCGACCACGATTCCGAGCGACACGAAGAAGAACAGCGCCATGTACTTGGCGCCGCTGTTTGCTGCCTTGTCGTTGGCCACTTTGCCGTCTTTAAGATACGGCGTCTCGCTCGGAATGCACGCAATGACCAATGCAAACAGACCGCACAGTGCCCAGCCACCATACAAAAGCGGCTTTCTTCGCTGGCCGCGGATGGGGAAGCAGTCGGAGAACAGCGCAATCCAGAGCTTGAAAGACCAGGGCAGCGCCACGAGCAGCTCGCCCGAGTACGCGCGGTACTCGGCCATGTTCAAGTAGCTCTTCAGGAACGGGTACACCAGCGTCTGCAGCAGCGCGTGCATGGCGCCGACCGCGGCGTAGTTGGCCCACAGCGCGGTGCGGTCGCGCGCGAGCCCGTGGATCGTCGACGAGCGCCGCGCCATCGCCGTGCTGTGGCCCAGCGGGTCTTCTTTCGGGATGTGGGTCTCGTCGTACGTGAAGCTGCGCTGGTCATGAGGGCCGTCGTCGCCGTCGTAGTAGAACGCGTCGTCGTCGTGGTCGTGGTGGTCGTTGTGGCCGTCGTGGGTGCGTGCTGCTGGGGAGTTGCCGTAGATATTGGCGGGCAGATACGCCGTGGACGCGCCGCCGTCGCTCTCGCGCTCGCTGTGGCTCGCGTACTCGCTCGCCGAGGTCTCGGTCTCGAGGATCGTGAGGTTATCGTGCGCGTGGTAGCTGTACGTGTGGCTGCCCTGCGGCGAGTCCATACTGGCGGGAGGCAGACGCGTGGTGGATCTACGTACTTGGACGGTAATGCACGTGGAGTGCAGTGGTGATGTTGTGAGGAGCTCTCGGTCAAAGGAGCTCTTGGGGTGAGTCACTCCAGAGTGATGGGCTTTCGCGTCGAAGAGTCAGCAGGAAGTCAGTTAGGAACATATCATGGTGAAGTTTGTAACCAACATGGGTACAGTCCCAGGTGCGGTTGCCTTTCTCGCATGCATGCCTACTGTAATGGCCACACATCTGAGGAATACGGAGCGCACATGCATGGCTGTAACTGCGCTCGTTTATGAGTCACGGGCGCGTGTGGGCATGGCACTGGAGTAGTCGATGTATGACACACACGCAGCACGCCACGGCCATTGTATTCGTTCAGGGAAGACGAAAAGTCCAAGTCGAAGGCGACAGAACCACGAGACTTGAGCTTTCACTGGATGGGCTTCGCTGGTACACTAGAGCGCCGCTTCTGTTGCTATCTTCTCGGCACTTCTGGTCAACTCACTATCGCGAAGTCCTGTGGCTGGAATGGCGGAGTCCTAGTCCTTTTAGTGCTTAGAAGAACCCAAAGTTGGTGATCAAAATTGGAAAAGGTGCTGGCATTGGCGCGTTTCCGCCCCAAGAATGAGTGTGAATTCACTTCGTTGAGGACGTCCGCGCGAATGTATACAATACAGCATTCGTCTCTGGAAGACCCACTGCAGAAGCGTTCCCATCGGTAAACAGCACCTA
This sequence comes from Pythium brachiatum, assembly GCA_023337615.1. Lineage (NCBI taxonomy): Eukaryota > Oomycota > Peronosporomycetes > Pythiales > Pythiaceae > Pythium > Pythium brachiatum. Next base: position 18,090 of record JAADXI010000127.1, on the reverse strand, counting down.
CACACACGCATATTCGTTTGATCATTCTTCATAACTCTCCCACAGTCATAGAATTGCATCAACTTGGATTGAAAGCGTGCTGTGTTATCGTCATAACTCGGTCCGCTCTTCGTGCAGCTTCCGGTGGGTTCCTTGGACGACGATGTGGTCGATGATCTTGAGCGGGTTTCTTCGTGGAAAGCGCTGGTTCATCCTCGCGACGGCCGCTAATGCCACGACCACAACGACCGAGAGCACGAGGCGAGTCGCACGCAGCGCATTCATGGCGAGATGAGATGCGTTCTTGTTGTGTGTGTTGCCGTTGCGGTTGCAGTAGAGAAAGTGAGCGGTGAGAACAATGGCGAGCGTCCGAAGGGTGACCTTTCGCTCGAGATCGACTGTGATCAGTCGGTTTTACCCAAAATATGGGGTTTCTGAGGGCGATTGAACTTGGCGAGAAGCACTCTGGTGGATCAATGTTACGGCAAATATCAAAAGCAAAGGGTCGAAGCAAACAGAGAGATTGGGCTTGGGCTTGGGCTTGTGGGCGCGGAAGAGCAACTGAAAACTGGAAACTAGACGAGCTTAGGTGAGACTGTCGTACTGGAGAAGCGCCCATGCGAGCAACGTGAACGCGAGGCAGAGAATGAGTTTGCCCTCGACTCCAGCCGCGCCGACGTCTAGGACGCCTCTCGATGCGAGGGTCTCGGCTTCCATCTCTTGGTAGACTTGGTGCATCTTGTGCTCATATGCTGCGATTTCATCGGGCGTTTGCGTGGCAAGCACCACTTCGCATGGAGCGGTGATCAAGTCGCTGGCGTTCCAACTCCCTCCGTCGAGCGCTGGAAAATCCTCATCGATCTTGGCCATTCGGTGGTTCTTGATCCACCCAAGATCACGCAAGATCTTGCGGCAATCGGCATTGGTGAAGTGGGGTGTGTCTAGCACACGACGTGGGGACGAACTCGTCTTTATGACGCCAAGCACCGCTAGGACAACGAGCACCATCGTCAATCCAATCGATATATTCGTCCCCAACCGACGAGTTGGCTTCGTCGGGGTCTCGTTGTCTTTCTCGGGCGTGTTTCCAAGGTTGTTGTCAACCGTTGTTGGCACGTCTTCGTCTCCCTTCGTGTCAACACTCTCTTCGTCTTCCTTCATGTCGACAATCTCTTCGTCTTCAGCGGTGAACGACGGAGAGTCTACCAACGGACTCAAATCGTCCTTGCAGCCTCCAGCGTCCAAAGTGGTGGCTGTGCTATTTAGCTGCTGCTCGTCGGAGATCATGTCGGCAAAGCGGAATGGATGAGGCACGGTGTGGGCCACGTTCCCTGATGGAAATCGAGGTGGCCTCGAGTACACGACCCGCTCCACTTCTTCATCAACGCGCACAGCCTCCTGCGTGTCAAAGATCGGCTCGTCTCTCGAGATGAGTTCTGTGAACGCTTCGTCCTCTTCACCTCCAGTGGAAGAATCGAAGGTCGAAACAGGAGTACTTGAGGCACCAGAGATCGGCTCGAGTTCGGCTTCGACCCACGTGTTGTCACTCGAGTCTTCATCTTCTTCAATGCGCGGGAGTTGGACAACGCGTTGCCCTTCCTGCAGCTGCTGCAAACGGCGCGTGCGATCGTTCAAGGCAACAACGCCTTCGAGAGTGGAGTCGATATACCCAAGCGCGAGATGAATTCGTCCTTCCACCACCGCCGAGCTTCGTTGATCTTCGTCAAGCTCCACCACGCCGCTGTCAGAGGGCGTAGATTCTCCTAGCGAGAGCGGAGTGCTGTCTGGTTCTTGGATGGAGCACGTGCTGCCTCCATCTCCGACCCACGAGCCATTGTTGCTTTCGTTGTCCGCTGACTCCCACCCGTCACTCTCTTCCACGTCAACGTTAGCAAGTGGAGATGCGATGAAAACCTCCTCCGGGAAATCACTGAGCACGAGTTCAGGCACCGCGCTCTCCTCTTCGTGTGTCTCGTCGTCAACGGGTGTGAGCGTATCGTTCTCGCTCGAGAACTCAACGTCGACTTGGTCTTCACACAGCTGAGACGTTGGAGAATCCACTTCGTTCTCTTGGCGAAGCATCAGCTCGAAATTCAGTTCGGCGCTGCCTTCCTCCTCCTCGCTCGAAACGCCGCTCTCTACGGCGTACAATGACGTGTGGATGGGCGAATAGCTCACTTCACCCACTCGAACCCGTGGAACTGCGGGCTCTTCCATCACCAAACCCGCATTCTCCTCATCTCGACGAGCGATGGATACGAACTCGCGCTCTTCCTGGCCGCTATCTGTCTTCTCTTCATCTTCTTCGTTGCCAAGCGGTGAGAAGCGGAGCAAGCACTCGGTCTCGTCGCTGTCAAGCTCGTCCTCCAGCGACGATGTGACGGAAAACGACTTGCTGGCTTGCTCATCGCCCGGACATTCGACCTCCACCATCGAATCGGATCCATCTTCGCTCGTGAGTTGCGGAGAGTCCACTGTGTTTGCTTCGGTCGCTCCACTGGCAGCCAAATTGGCCACTCGAGCACACAGCTCAGCGTGGAAATCTCCGAACTCGCGCGGTTTCTTGCCGTCCTCTTCGCCGTCAGCACCCCCTTCGCCAGCATGATCGTCCGCGCAGCTACTGAAGCTCAATCGCATCTCTGGTAACGATTCGCTTCGCTTGATACCTGTGCGCTTGCGCGTGACGATCGGACTGAGTCTACCGCCTCCAGGGCGAAGCTTCGGCAACGGCAATGGCGAGTCCGAGTCTGCGCGTCCAAAACCTAAGATCCCCTTCATTCGGAACGCGAGCACCGCGCGCGCATTCGTCTTCTTCGGTGAGTTCTTCTTCGGCACCTTGGACGGTGATCCAGCCACACTGTGGCGGCGATCCATGCGTCGCATGACACCAAGTTTCCCTTCGTTTCCCTTTGTTTCTCAGCGAATATTGAAGCCAACAAGACCCAACCAGCGTTCCCTTTCGCCCTGGATCACGCAGGAGATACTCCACTGGCGTTCACCCGTCTCCTTAGCTGTCGCGCCGTGCAGGAAGCCGTCAATCCGCGTGGATATGGAGTCGTCGCCCTTGGTTTCCCTTTGGATTTCTCTTGGTTTCCCCTTGGTGAATATCCCCCTCGCCCACATGCAGGTCACTCCTTTTCTCACTTCAACTTCCGAATTTAAGGTGTGGGACACATAAATGTATACAAATCAGGTGTGTACCACACTATTCGGTAGATTTTGGTGCTTGGGTGACACACGTTGCGTCACGCCGCCTGTGACATGAGACAAGCCACATGCCACGCACTTGGAGCGGGCAGGTGGATCTGCTGACCGAGCAGCCACCGACTCGACGTGCGAGCCGTCTGCGTCACCAGCGATTGCGATCGAAACCGGATGACTGGTACGACGCCTCAGCCGTAAGCTGTACACGTAGACGGCGTCTCCATAAGTCTCCCCTCATTCACCAACTTGTCAAGACCAAGACACCGGCCTCACAGCGGCTTTAGTCAAGACCAAGTCACGATGGCTAACGAAGAACACGCGATCGCAGTCACGCCCAAGGCGTACTACCACGATGAAGCCAACGAGAAGGCGGTCGCCGTCGCGGTGCCCATGCTGAGCAAGGAGGAGGAGGTGTCTTTCTCGGGCCCTCGCCAGAAGCGCTTCCTGTTCTGGTCGCTCTCCAAGAAGAACTGGATCATCGCGCTGGTCAGCTCGATCCTCGTGGTGATCGCGGTCATTCTCCTGATCGTGTTCTTGGCGATCCTGCCTGCAGTCTTCCAGAAGCAGGTCGACAAGGTGGGTATCACCCTGAACCATTTGGACTTGCTCAAGATGTCGGGCGACCGCAACTCGAACGAGATCAACGTGGAGCTGAGCGTGCACTTGGCCACCGACTCGATGGCGGCGTCCACGCTGTACGAGACGGACGTGACGCTGTCCTACAACGGCAAGGCCTTCGGTGTCGTGACGCTGCCGGAGACCAAGATCAAGAAGGGCAAGGACGAGTTCGACTTGGTGATCAACGGCCCATCAGTGATTGTATCCCAGGACGCGTTCCGTGAAGTCAGCACCGCGGTGGTGTTGAACGACAAGCTGGACATCGACATCTCGGCCTCGGTCAAGGTGCACGCGCTGGGCTTGTCGTACGGCGGTCTGGATCTGAAGCGCACCGTGCAGATCAAGGGTATCAACCAGTTCAGCAACCCGCCGACCAAGATCAAGCACATCTCGATCCCAGGCTGCAACCCAACCAACTACCAGCTCCTCGCCAACATCTCGCTCGACAACGAGGCCAGCGTCGGATTGAACGGCGTCGGCCAGCTCAACCTCACGGTGTACTACGGCCAGCAGTACCTCGGCCAGGCCGTCACCACGCACCCGGCTGCTGGTGTCCCTCGTGGCGCGAGCCCGACCGAGTTCATGGTCACGGTCCAGAAGGAGGCCGGCCCGCTCGCGGCGCTCGGCGGTTTGCTCAAGGGCGTGATTGCGCAGAAGGCGCAGCTGTACATTACGGGCGAGAGCCCGTACGCGGCCACGGAGGCGGTGTTGCTGGACCAGGCGCTGACGAAGCTCAACGTGAGCGTGCTGTACACGGACGGCCTCGCCAACATCTCGCTCAACATGTCGACGGCCTGCGCCGACCTGCTCAGCCTCCTCAGCTAAGCCAACAACTAGTGCTAGAGACCGATAGCTCTAATGTCGACTGCATGCATGTATCCTGTACACGCCTCCACTTTCTCCATACTCCATGAATGTAGCCATGCAGGAAGCCTCGCACCAGCATCATGAGCTCTTCTCTCACGAGCTTCCGCTGCCTGCGGCCAGCCTACGCGACTGCGACATGTGAAGCTGGCCGTTTCTCTTGCCGCTTGGCCGGTCCAGGTTCACCACATGGCAAAATGGGTTTGGCTCTGCAGACCAAAAACCCATTTTTGCACCACCGCCGGCTGAAGCACCAGAAGAGAACACCACGATTGGAACGGGTCAGTACAGGCAGTAAACCCGCCTTAAAACAAACCCATATTTCAAAACCCACCCGCCGTGTTCACTTCACCTTCACGCCAGGGAGACACGAGGCCGCGACCGTGATCAAGGAAGGAAGGAAGCGCGTGATTCGCACGCTCATGGAGGGCTCTGTGCACGGCGCTGGCCCCAATGGGAGCGGCGCAGGCAGCGCGATGGCTGACATGGCGCTGCCCGACATGCTGCTGGATGGCGATCGGCTGAATATGCTGCTCGACATCATCTGCACGGACTACATCACGGCGTCGTACGCCAGTCGCGAGAACGGCAAGAAGGTCATCTTCAAGGCGCTACAGAAGCTGTATCTGAGTGTGTACGCGTCAGCGCCGCACCTGACGAGTAACGTGCGTGAGGCGAGCTTCGCGGAGCGATGTCGCGTGTTTTACGAAGAGCTGCTGGTCGATTTTGACCGCAAACGCCAGCAGCAGCTCACCGAAATGTCGTCTCAGCACGGCGCGCGCCCCATGCTGTCACCGTCGATGCCGATTGTGAATGATGCTGTGGTCAAGGAAGCGCTCAAGCCTAAGCTCATGCAGTTTGTCGAAGAAGTGGTCAAGGAGCGTGACCGCCACGTGCGCAATTCCGACGGAAACCGCTCGCAGCCTCCGTCCTCGTCAGCGAACAGTAACGCCACCGCCTCCCGCTCGATGCTGCCGCCCAGCAGCACGACCGCGTCAGCATCGTTTGTGATGGGTACTGCGTCAGGCTCCGGTCCGCTGAACGCCAGCGATCTCCAGAGCGCGTGGCAGTCGGGGGAGATCCGCATGGAAGGATGGCTCCGCAAGAAAGGACAGCACGTGAATCTATGGCGAGACCGGTACTTTATGATCCGCTCGACAGCAAATGGAACCCACTGCCTGTGCTACTTCCGTAAGAAGGGCGAGAAGGAGCCGCGCGGATGGTACATTCTCGGCCCCGGTACGACGGTGGACGAAGTGCGCGAGTCGCCCAGCAAGATCGAGACCAAGCCACTGTTCACATTCCGCATCCGCCACGTGGCCCACGCCGGTTCGGATGAAGTAGACGATGGCTCGATGCAGGTGGAAAACTCGCCCATGGTGAGCTCGTCGCAGTTGCTGGCGCAGACGTCACGTGCGACCGGGGCTTCGCTGGACATGCCCAGCTCTCCAGACGCTGCGGGCAGTGGGAACGACTACGACTACGACTCTCGCGCCATGAAGAAATCCAACTCACGCCGATTCCGTAGCCGTGCGGCTGCCGCAGCGGTGGCTGCCACGGCTGCAACGGCTGTGGTTCTCACGGGTGGTCTCGCTGGTGTCGGTATTGGCATGGGTATGGGTATGAGTGCTGCTGCTGCTGCTAGTGCAGGTGCGGCCGGCACGATCATCGTCCAGAACCGCAACAAAGGGCCGATTGCGTTGGCGGCCGAGTCATTGGAGACTGCGATCTGGTGGCGCAACAGCATTTTGGAGTGTATCGCGCAGGCAGAGGAGCAGTGGAAGCGGTACCTGAACTGGTACATGGACAAGGACCACGAGCTTCAGTATCACCTGCAGAACGACGGCAGTGACAGCGAGTATGTGGACGCGCCGTCCTCGGCAACAAGTTCAAGCGGACTCTACTTGCCTGGGTACAGTGCTCCGTCTTCGTCGAACTCAGCTGCAGTGTCAAACCGGAAGAGCGCCCCGCCTTTTACATTGGGGAAGCCTCCACTGTCTGCCTCCGTCTCCACTGGTTCTGTCACATCCGTGGCACGAAGTGGATCACAGAAGACACAAACTCGGCCACGCGCTGGTTCGTTTGGCACGCTGCCACGATCGATCGCCAAGACGTTCCGAACTTCCGCCACATTCTCCCAAGAAACCTCCTGGCGGTTGTACGACTACACATCCAAGCTGCGTGTGGACGTCGAGAAGTCGCAGCTCACCACCACGCTGGTGGCCAAGAACGCTCCACCGCCAGCGCTTCGAACCAGTGTGAAGGTCATGGCATCGCCGAAGAAAGTGTTCGACTTGCTGATGAACACCAGCAGCAGCTTCTATCGGCTCAACCACGTTCTTCAGCAAGCCCAAGTGCTGGAAGAGAACACCGGTGACCACAGTGACGTGGTGTATTGGAAGCTGGCGCCGACGTATCTCTGGCCTGTGTACGTCGAAGCGCGTGACTTGTGTCTGCTACGCTACTGGCGCAAGGAGCAAGACGCGTCGTATTTTATCTGCTTCCAGTCGACGACTCACGGCCAATGCCCGACTTCCAGCACATCCAAGGCCGTGCGCGGCTCGGTCTTGGGTGGAGGCTTCATCATCTCACCACGCGTCCACGCGGATGACCAGTTCGAGGAATGCTGGGTCACACTGACTATCCAGATGAACCCCAAGGGATGGATTGACTCCTCAGTTGCTCGTTCGTGGTACTACATGCACGCTTACGGAGCGTATTTCCTCGAGATGATCACTGCGCTCACGGCGTTGACGCCAAACGTCGACATGACGCCTCGGCCTTTTGCTGTCTCAAGTAATGACAGCGCCGGAACAAAGAGCGACTTGAGCGCAGCCTCGTCATCGTCCAGCCAGCTCATCGTCTCGGAAGTCCAGCACCCCATGCTGGAGCCGTATCGCACAGACCTCACATTGAAGAACGCGCTTCCGCCAAAGTTCTGGAGCGAGCCGGACGCCACGGGCTTCCTCGTTCGTGGTCCCCAGTACTTTGTATCGCGCACCAAAGTGCGTTCGGCTCCACAAGCGTTCCGGCTCGTCAGCGTCGAGCTACTAAAGGCCGCCACTCACGAAAAGATCCGCAACATTGGTCTGTCTGCGTTCGAGAAGCAGGGCCTCGCCGACTGTCCACTGGTGTTCATTATCAACTTCATGATCCCGGGGCCTCCCAACCACTCGGTTGTGCTGTATTTTACGCCGGGAAACCCTGCTGAGCTCAAGAAGAACTCGGTCTTCGCTGACCTCTGCCACGACTTTTTCCGCGGCGCCAGCGACGAGTATCGCACCAAGCGGCTCAAGCTCATCCCTCGTATCGTGCAGGGCACGTGGTCGATCCGCGAAGGTGTCGGCTCGACGCCCGCGATCTTGGGCACCAAGGTCAACCACACGTACCACCAGGGCAAGCAGTACCTCGAAGTGGACTACGACATCGGCAGTTCGACAGTCGCGAGTGGGATCGTGAAGATGCTGCTAGGCTACGCACGCGACCTGGTGATCGACCTGGCATTTGTGATCGAGGCCCAGTCGTCGCTGGAGCTTCCCGAACGTGTGCTGGGCTGCGTGCGGCTCAATGGCGTGGATCTGCGTCACGCTGTGTCCTACACCCCACCCAAGCCGAGTTCTACCACAGCAAAGGGAGAAATCTAGGGCGTGAAGTTAAAGGAAATGCGTGTAGTATTAATGAACAAGTTGCGCTACTCTCAGTCGCTGAATTTACGTGAAATACGCCAGCGAGCCTTCGAAATTGACGGAAAACTCGTCCAGCAGCGCGAGGTACGACGCGTACTGGCGCATCCACTCGCCCGCCAAGCGGTCCTTGACGTCTTCGTCAAACAACGCCAAGAACGCCTGCGTGTCCTGGTCGTCCAAGTGGTTCTTCATCCAGCCGAGCAGCTTCGCCACGACGACACCGCAGGCCTCGTCGTCACTCAGATTCTGGAACACACTGCTCAGTGCTTCGTACTCCTGGTCCTCCTGTAGCGTCTGCGCGATCACGTCCTTCACGGCGTCCTGCTCGTCCTGGAGAATGGTCTCCAGGTCTGTGAATACCAGCAAGATCGCGGCGCTGAGCTCCCGACGGTCGCCGTGGGTCTTCGCCAGCGCAACACTCAGCGCCTCTTTGTAAATGTCGTACAGCGTCGTGACCTTGTAGCCCACGCCAGCCAACATGGTCCTCTCTTCCAGTAGATATTCCTTCAGCGTCAGCACGTAGTCGACATGCTCATCAAAACGGCGAAGCCACTTGGACAGCGCGATGATCGCCTGAGGAGAGGCGCTGAGTAGCTCCTCGCTCTGCACGATGGGACGCACACGCGTGATATCATCCAGCAAAGCTTGGTTGAGCAACGCAAAGCCCATCTCCGTCCAGCCGACGTTGAGGGCTGCCTGGCCCCACGGAGCTTTCAGACTCGGCAGCTCCATCTCTTCCGCCGTGGCGTTGTTGTCGCGGTCGCGGTGTTCTTCCTCTTTGCTGATGCGGCTGTTGTGGCGACTGCGCGGGCCTCCCAACTGGAAAAAGTCCAGCACCGACCGCACAAACGACGACGAGCGTTGAACGCGACGCTTGTCAAGACTCGCGTCCGACTCTTCCTGGTGCTTCTTGAGCCACGCGATCGTGTCCATCACGCCCTTCTTCGACTTCTTCTCTCGGTGCGCTTCTGCCATCTTGCTCTCGATCTCGTGGAGCTCCTGGAGCTGCTCGCGCACTTCCTCGGGCGTGAGCTTGCGCGGCTTCGCCTTCTTCTCCAGCGTCTTCTTCGTGCCGCCAAACGCTTCCAGATCCGCCCACGCCATCAAATCTTCTTCTTCGTCTTCGTCCTCCTCCGCTTCCTCCTCTCCCAGCGACCGGAACGTACCGAGAATGCGGTACGACGACGACCGCTTCTTGATCTCTTGCTGCTCCTGCTGCTGCTCCTCCTCTTGGTTCGAGCTCTCCTCCAGCGGCTCCTTGCGCGGCTCGGTCTGCTGCTGCTGCTGTTGCTCTGTCTTCAGCACCATGGTCACTGCTGTCGTGGATGGGTCTCTGCTGTACCAAACGCTGCTTGGGTTCTTCGTGGTGTTGTTGCTGATGTGGCGACTTGATGAATGAGGAGACCGAGCGGAGCCTTCGATCGAGCAGCTCCCTTTGGGTGCAGCCACAAAGAACACGCAAAAAAACGAAGAACACGTGCATATATTTCCACCAATCATTATACGATTTTATAGATTCACGACTCTATGATTGGTTAAAATTGATGTGATGTGACATGGACAAGGGTCGATTTTCGAACATTTCGCTGTGTTTTACACCTGCAACCTCGACGGAGCAAACGCCGAGTGAAGAGACCGCGTGTCTGTGCGTGCCATGAAGTCACTGCATCAGATGCTGTCGGTCCGCGCGTGAACAAATCGGACACGCAGTGAAGACGAAGCTGAAGAGTGGCAGCGATGCCTTGACGTACCGTACGTCACGTACGGCCGAGCCGCATTGACTCGTCGTTTCCATCGAAGCTTCTGAGACGTGGACGTTGGCACCGTCGCCAACAAAAGTGAACGTAATACCTAAACCAGGTAGAAAGAAGAACATGATTGCATATTCAGGTACTAGCATTTATGTGGGCCACGCTATCATTGTGTGCCACTAAAACCTTGCTTTTACCAGTAATAAACCTCGCTTGACCTGGGCGATGGGGCGTTTGTGTTGGTTGGGTTGGTTGCCGCAAGCAAAGAAGCACCGAAGATCAGCGAGCTCCAAGCGGCGTGAAGCGACACTAGCGGCGTCCATATCTACCACTAGATCGACGCTACGAGCTTCCACAACAGCACACACAGATAGCGCGTCATCTTTTCTATCCAACATGGCTGCTAACGACGAAGACAAGGTCGGATTGGCCTCAGCAGGCCATTTCGACCAAGACATCTACGGCGGCGCCAGCGGTAATGGCGCCGACAAGTTTGCGGGCTTTTCGTCGACAGTTGTGGACGAGAACGAAGAGGATGACGACGACACGCAGGAGATCAAGGCGCTGCGTCAGGGCCGCGGGTTCGCGTCCGCCAAGGGCCGCAACAACGGACTCCAGGCGGACGACGCGTCCAGCGACGGGCTGGTGGACGCGAACTACGACCCATTCTCCAGCCACGCACGCGAAGAGAACGGCTCGGGATTGGTAAACACGCGCATCGCCGACCGCGAGAACGACTACCGCAAGCGCCGCTTCGACCGCATGCTGTCGCCCGAGCGCGGCGATGCGTTTGACGGCAAGACGCCACAGCGATCGTACAAGGAGATCATGCAGAGCCAGCGACTGGATACAGAGCGTAACGAAGTGCTGCGTAAGATCCAGAAGAAGCAACAGGAAGAGGAGGAACAGCAGAAGCGAGAAGGAGAGGAGACGCAGGCGAGCCAGAGCACACCAAGCGGCGACAGCGAGAGCGCGGGGGTGCGGCGTCGCAAGCGAATGCGCTGGGACGACCCAGGCACTGGCGGCGAAAGCAAGACGGACAGCGAGGAGTCCGAGTGGGACGCCGTAGCATCGGACGCCAGCACCAGCAGCACGAGCGCGACGATCGATACGAGCGCGCCAACGCCCACGCGGTCGTCGCGTTGGGATGCGACCCCTGCAGCGGCCACGCTCAAGAAGAATCGGTGGGACGCGACGCCTGTGGGCAACGGCGCTAGCGCGATGGCGACGCCAAGCCGCTCGAAGTGGGATATGACGCCGGCGGCGCTGGATGGCAGCGCGACACCAGCTCCTGGCGGCAAGCGCTCGCGCTGGGATGAGACGCCGATGGCGGGCGGAGCTGCTGACAAGACGCCCATGCGTCGTACAGAGCCCATGACGCCAGGCGGATCCATCGCCGCCGGTGTGATGAGCGGCAACCTGACGCCCGAGATGGCCCAGCGCCTGCGTCTGGAGCACGAGATTGAAGACCGCAACCGCCCATGGTCGGACGACGAGTTGGACGCAATGTTCCCAGCAACGGGGTACAAGATCCTGGATCCGCCAGCTTCGTACGTGCCGATTCGCACGCCTTCACGCAAGCTGTTGGCGACGCCCACCCCCATGGGCCAGACTCCTGGCTTTGCCATGCAGGCGACGCCTCAGCGTGACGACTACGGACTTGGACCGATGACTCCGTCAGGCGATGGCTCAATGCCGTTCATCAAGCCAGAAGACTACCAGTACTTTGGCAAGCTCATGGACGAAGTGGACGAAGACTCGCTCGACACGGAGGCAGCGAAGGAGCGCAAGATCATGCGTCTGCTGCTCAAGATCAAGAACGGCACGCCGCCACACCGCAAGTCTGCGCTGCGCCAGATCTCGGACAAGGCCCGTGAGTTTGGTGCTGGCCCGCTGTTCAACCAGATTCTGCCGCTGCTCATGTCGCCGACACTGGAGGACCAGGAGCGCCATTTGCTCGTGAAAGTGATCGACCGCGTGCTGTACAAACTCGACGACCTCGTGCGGCCGTACGTGCACAAGATCTTGGTGGTGATCGAGCCGCTGCTCATTGATGAAGACTACTACGCGCGTGTCGAAGGCCGTGAGATCGTGTCCAACTTGGCCAAGGCGGCTGGTCTCGCGACTATGATCTCGACCATGCGTCCAGATATCGACACTGATGATGAATACGTGCGTAACACCACCGCGCGAGCGTTCGCAGTCGTGGCGTCGGCGCTTGGTATCCCGGCGTTGCTGCCGTTCTTGAAGGCGGTATGCCAGTCCACCAAGTCGTGGCAGGCGCGTCACACCGGTATCAAGATCGTGCAGCAGATCGCCATCCTCATGGGTTGTGCTGTGCTTCCGCACTTGACGCATCTCGTTGAAATCATCGCCCACGGCTTGGAAGATGAGCAGAAGGTGCGCACCATCACGGCATTAGCGCTGGCGGCGTTGGCGGAGTCGGCGTTCCCGTACGGTATCGAATCGTTTGACTCGGTGCTGCGACCGCTTGGCCGTGGCATCCGCAAGCACCACGGCAAGGGTCTGGCGGCGTTCTTGAAGGCGATCGGCTTCATCATTCCATTGATGGACGCTCACTACGCTAACTACTTTACGCGCGAGGTTATGCCAATTTTGATCCGCGAGTTCCAGTCGCCGGATGAAGAGATGAAGAAGATCGTGCTCAAGGTCGTGAAGCAGTGTGTCTCGACTGAAGGTGTGGAGGCTGCGTACGTGAAGGAGCACGTGCTGCCGCCATTTTTCCGCCATTTCTGGGTGCGACGAATGGCGCTTGACCGCCGCAACTATCGTCAGCTCGTGGAGACGACGGTGGAGCTCGCCAACAACGTCGGTGCGAGTGAGATCATCTCACGTGTCGTGGACGATCTGAAGGATGAAAGTGAACCTTACCGTCGCATGGTCATGGAAGCGATCCACAAAGTGATCTCGAACCTCGGCGCTTCCGACATTGGCCCCGAGCTTGAGGCGAAGCTGATTGACGGCATTCTGTACGCGTTCCAGGAGCAGACGTCGGACGATACGTTTGTGATGCTGAACGGCTTTGGCATCGTGGTGAACGCGTTGGGTGTGCGTGCGAAGGACTATTTGCCGCAGATTTGTGGCACGATCAAGTGGCGTCTCAACAACAAGCCAGCGAAGGTGCGAATGCAAGCCGCCGATCTCATCAGCCGCATCGCAGTGGTGATGAAGCTCTGCGACCAAGAGCAGCTCATGGGCCACATGGGCGTCGTGCTGTACGAGTACCTGGGTGAAGAGTACCCGGAAGTGCTCGGCAGCATCCTTGGTGCGCTCAAGGCGATCGTGAACGTGATCGGTATGACCAAGATGACGCCGCCGATCAAGGATTTACTTCCGCGTCTCACGCCGATCCTGAGAAACCGCCACGAAAAGGTCCAAGAGAACTGTATTGATCTCGTCGGTCGTATTGCCGATCGCGGTGCTGAGTTTGTGTCGGCGAAAGAGTGGATGCGGATCTGTTTTGAGCTGCTGGACATGCTCAAGGCCCACAAGAAGGGCATTCGCCGTGCTGCTGTCAACACATTCGGCTACATCGCCAAGGCGATCGGTCCACAGGACGTGCTGCACACACTGCTGAACAATTTGAAGGTGCAAGAGCGCCAGAACCGTGTGTGTACGACGGTCGCGATCGCCATTGTCGCCGAGACCTGTTCTCCGTTCACAGTCGTGCCGGCGCTCATGAACGAGTACCGCGTGCCGGAGTTGAATGTGCAGAACGGCGTGCTCAAGGCGTTTTCGTTCATGTTCGAGTACATTGGCAAGATGGGCAAGGACTACATCTACGCCGTGGCGCCGCTGCTGCAGGACGCGCTCATGGACCGCGATCTCGTGCATCGCCAGACAGCGTGCGCGTGTGTCAAGCACATTGCGCTGGGTGTCTCAGGTCTGGGCTGTGAAGACGCGGTGCTGCATCTGCTCAACTACGTGTGGCCCAACATCTTTGAGACCTCGCCGCACGTGATCAACGCTGTGTTCGAAGCCATCGAAGGCTGCCGCGTCACGCTGGGGCCGCATGTGATCCTGCAGTACACGCTGCAGGGCCTGTTCCACCCGGCGCGGCGCGTGCGCGAAGTGTATTGGAAGATCTACAACTCCCTGTACATGTACGCGCAGGACGGCCTTACGCCCGCGTACCCAGCGATCCAGGACGACGGCATCAACTCGTACTCGCGCTCGTACCTGGAGCTGTGTCTGTGAGCCGGGCCTCCGATATATATACCCACAGTCTCCGATCGCTATCGTCACCACGCAGATACTAGTAACAGGACACAGACTAGCATACAGTAGTGTAATGCGGAATACAATACGAGCGGCTCACATCCATGGGCCCATGCGGCGGGCCTTTACTGCGTCCAGGTTGTTTTCGTTGAGCCACTTCAGGTGGTTTCGTTGCAGTCTCTGGTATTAGTACTAGTATCCGATATGAGGAGTTGAAGACGGACGTACATCCAGTGATACCCGCTCGCCTGAACAGCACCACCCAGGGTGATCCGTCCGTCCGTCCGCTGGCCGTATTAACTAGTCCACTGTAGTGTCGGATGGGGATGCCATACAGTTCCACTGGCACCTTCCGGCGTTCCATTGCAGCGAGCCACTTGGTGTTGTTGCTGAACGAAATAGTCGCCGGCGCGCCGCTGCACAATCCATTCGCAAACCTTGACCAGCTCTGCCGACTCTCTTCCAGGAGCGACCCAATCTGGCGGTCAGCCACCTGTCTTCTGGACTGGAACTCTCACTATAATTTGGTATTTGTATGGTTTGGGGGCATCGATTTCCAGAATACAGTACTCTCACCCTGGAACTTGTGTCTCTGAGGACCCACAACCACGTAAAGGCGGCCAAGTGACATGCCAGCTGGAGCTACTGCTTTTGACTTGGCAATTGTATGCTGCACCTGTCCACCACGAACCAGCCCACCGTACGTATGCCGTTTCAAGATCCTAATCAAGCTGACTTGACTTTCGTATGGTGGTTGCCGCTGGTGTCGTCCCTCCTGGTCCCTCCTCCATGTTGCCCCTCGACTTCCAGCAGCTCATTCCCCAACTCGACGTCTCCCCAAAACCACCAACAAAATGGTCGGCGTCTCCTCCATCTCTCTGCTCTCCATGGCGCTGCTGGCTGCGGCCGCGCACGCCGACGACGTGCCGTCCTACAGCGTGCCATCCGTCGACTACACGCAGCTCTTCACCGACTCACACGCGCTGCTGGACGCCATGCAGCACGACGGCATCGTCGCGCTCAAGAACGTGCCGGGCTTCGCGGCGCTGCGCAGCGAGTACCTGCACAAGGCGGCGGCGTGCGCCGTCCACGCCAAGAGCCACGGCGCTGAGTTCCTGCTCCACCGCCGTCTCCAGGACGGCACGCAGCGCTACACGATCAGCACCGAGTCGGGTCGCCGCCTCGACGACGCGGGATTTGAGACCGTCGAGACCTGTCCAGGATACCAGGAAGTGTACCACAAGTTCAGCCGTATGATTGAGACCGCAGTGGCGAGTGTGGGCCGTGCGCTGGATGCGTCCAAGACGCTCCAGGTGGCGCGTCGCCAGCTCCACAACAAGCCCACGAGCATGTCGGCGCATGAGCTCATGGCCGAGTCGGTGCATCTGGACCACTTCCACGCGTACGAGGCCTCGCGCTCGCTGTCGGCGAAGGCCAAGAGCATTGAGCAGCTGTCGCTGGAGATGCACACGGACAACGGTCTCCTGATCGCCATGACGGCGCCAGAGTACTTCGACGTGCAGGACTCGGGCGACGTCGCGTCGCGCCACACGCGCAGTGAAGACGCTGGTCTGCTCATCAAGACCAAGGAAGGCAAGACCGTGCGTCCAATGCTCCAGGCTGATGAGCTCGTGCTCATGCTCGGTGAAGGTATCAACACGTGGATCCACACGACGCCCAAGCTCCACGCTGTGACCCACGGCATGCAGTACCCACGCGGCCTGAGCTACGCGGATGCGGATGCTTCGCACAAGTCGCTCCGCGCGTGGTTCGGCAAGATGATCCTGCTCTCGGAGGACCACGTGATGGCCAACACTGGTCTCACGTACGGTGAATTCGCCAACCAGACCACCCGCTACCTGAAGAACGCCGCGTCGTCCGCCGACATGGGCTTCGCTGCTGTGGCCTGCTCGCCCAACCGCCGTCTCCAGGCCTCGGACAACAAGTGTGTGCTCAAGACTGGATGCGCGCTGCGTGCGGACGGCAACGCTGCGGAGATCCCAGAGTCGTGCCAGATCACGTGCAACCACAAGGCGGCCGCGGACCAGGCGCTGTGTGAGAAGAACTGCCAGTGCGACGACGTCACGGGCGACGGATCCACGTGCTGGATGCTGTGCGTGCCGCTGATCCCGACTGAAGAGTGCGCCGGCGAGCAGAAGTGTAACACTGCGTACAAGAAGACGGAGATCGCGCTGGTCTGCGCGGCCGGTGGCGCCACCACGACCGCACCAGCGACCAACACGACCACGCCTGCGCCAACGACCCAGACGCCAGCGCCAACCACCAAGACTCCTACCACCAAGAAGCCTACTAGTACGCAGGCCCCAGTGGAGAGCTCGGATGAATCGTCAAGCGGCTCGAACGAAGTGGCACCAACGCCCACGAATGCTGCACAGACCACCGAGTCCAGCGAGACGGAGGACAGCTCCAGCACTGGCTCCTCCATGAAGGAGACGGCCGAAGTCACGGCCAAGAACTCCACCGCCAAGCCAACGACGAAGCCGGCGAGTGCTGCTGCTGGCGTCGTGCTGTCGGCGTCCGTCGTGATCGTCGCGATCTCCTCCATTTTGATTTAGAGCTCTCCTCACTTCAAGTTTCCGTTACCTATCTGTTAGACGTTCGCAAAAACCAATGATACCAACCCGTGCCGTTTTCCAAATTCATGTGGGCTCGATTCATTATCATTGATTGATCGACGACGAAGATTCGCGTCGTTAAAACGACGCGAATCATAAGTCGGCCTTGATCGGAAAGCTGATCGCTTCCAGTCGTGCTTGATCTTGGCGCCGCTGCTCTGCGTAGTAGCCTTTGAGTCGGACAAGCGTTCGCTCCCGCTTCGCGAGCAATTTGTAAATGTTTGGTTCTAAAGTTAAGTTTGGTGAATGGGTAGGCAAGCGTTCGCGGGCGGTTTGCAAATGTCAGATTGTAATTCTCAAATTTTGTGAATGGGTTGGTTCTGGCGCCAGATGCGCTGGCGCATGTCTATTTTCGTAGTTTCCAATTTACGACCAAAAAGCCACTCCAGAGACGCACGCACTGACTGGCCACACCATACGCGCCTAGTTGTTTAGGATTCTCGTGTACGTCAAACTGAGCTTCAAGACGGCACAACAAAGTTCCAATGCACGTCGCAGCAGGCGTCGGAAAAAATACGATAACGTTATAATACATTTGAATCTTCGTCGTCGGACCCAGGCCTTTTAACAAATCAGTCCCCAATTCTGGGGCTCTGCTAAAAATCAGTCCCCAAACTTTTTCTTCTCATCAAATTGATTCAAATCAGCCAATCAGCCCCTAAACGGCCCAATTACCCTCAAAAACTGGCTGAAAATGGGTGAAAACGGCGGTTCCAGGGACTGATTAGACTACGCCCCAGTGTTTAAGGACTGATTTGTAACAACATCCCAGAATCAGGGACTGATTTGTTAAAAGGGGAAATTGCAAAAGGTGACCCGATTTGAATGTTTCGCCAAAAGGTGACCCGGTGTACATAGAAAGGCCGTCTCCAAGGGCTATGTTTTGCGCCTGCTTTGGGGCCCTTGCTTTCAAGAGAAGTGGGCAACGCTGACCGGGAGCTCTGGGCTCAATAATCTCCCCGCAAACAGGCCCATTTTGGCTAGCTTTATTTACTCCCAGCGCCGGCTATGGAGTCGTCAACGACATGTCCAAAGCAGGCCCAAAACATAGCCATTGGAGACGGCTTTTCTATGTACACCGGGTCACCTTTTGGTGAAACATTCAAATCGGGT
>JAADXI010000126.1:0-40409 GCA_023337615.1 Pythium brachiatum | reverse complement strand
TACTCCACTGGATCGAGATCCAACAGCTCTTCGAGATGGTCGGAGATCTTGGCGACGATCGCGCGGATCGTGCCAAATCCTAAAGAAAACCGTGCGTCCGACGTGTTGTCATACTCTACAACTCCGATGAGCGTCGAATCGGCAACCCAGGCTGAGCTGGATCTGTGCGCCACTCGTAGCGCCAACGGAACGAAGTCCGCACCGATGTTTTGGCAAACTCGGCCCATGTTGGAACCGAAGATCGTGTGGATGTAGTACCCAGGCGGAGCTGAGATCTTGCGCAGCGTCCCAGCGGCAGACCCGTACCACTACGAGGGGCGCATGTTGGTATGGAAACACACAGCCGAGATGTGGCCATCGTTGCCCGATTCACGCAAGCGGACTTCGGTGAGGAACTCGTTTTTCATCAGCTTGATCCACGACGCGCTCTGGGACGCCACGTAGCGCGTCTCGAACGATGGTTGTTCGACCGCACACAGAATCATCGTCTCAATCTTGTGAACGCCAGTCTCGTCCCACTCGATCTTAATGACGCCAAGGCTGTACGAACGGTCATCCCACGAGCAACCGAATCGGCTCGCGTTCGCCACCATCGGAGCGCCGTACAGCTCGGACTCGAAGGGTCGAGTGTTGGCCGTCTTCCTGTTTGTCTGTCTGCGATGTTGGAGGCAAATAGCGAACTGAGCCTACTGGCACAGCCTCCGCCCCCAACACAGGATGGGACAGGTACACGACCGCCAACTGCCACAAGTCAGCGATGGAATCTGACCAATACTGCACCTCATCTACCGACTCTATGTGCCCATGCAGCTTGATCTGCCTCCTCCACACGCCTTGGTCTCGCTCGACCTTCGCGCACTTCTTATCGCTCGCTATTCGGCCGCAGTTTCTACACCACCAACAAGTGCTTTCCGTTTACTCCCAAACGCCCCGTTGGACTTTGTTCTCGCAAAAAGCATCAGGGAAGAGCAGTCAACTTCAAGCAAAGAGATGCGAAATGACAGCTTGACCATGCTTTATTCTAGCCCAGCACCCCTATAAGAGTGAGCCACTGTGCGACCAGCTTCAAGACGACTGCTTGTAGAACATCACGCCGATGGACGGGAGGTGGTCAGGTGCGGTCATCGAGAACACTCCGCCAATGTGCGTTGCTTCCGGCTCGTCCTCGATGCTTCGCGTTTCGATCACAGCGTCCAGACCAGGTAGAGGCCCAAACCACTCGGTGGTGCGCAGTGTCGTAGCAAACTGGATCGCTGAGATGCAGTTCTCCACGACGCAGGCTCGCAATGCAGTCACCGTCTCGCCCTCCGTGAGCACGAGCACGCTCTCTCCTGGATCCAACGGCGTATCCATCACCGCTACGTACCGCTCATACTCCGTAGTATGAAGAAAGTGGACGCGTTTAAGATCATCATCCATCGTGACGAGTATTGCGCGAACGGTTCCAACGGCCGCAATTGAGGATTCGTCTATGGCTTCGTCGTACGCCTCCAGCCCAATGAGTTCCGAGTCTCTAACCCACTCCGAGTCTTCGGTGATCACACGCAGTGAGAGCGGGACGAAGTACACGCCCAGGTTTCGCAAGGCTCCGCCGGCATTCGACCCGTGGATCATGTGGATGTAGTAGCCTTCCGGTGCACTGATCCTACGGATGGTTCCATGGGCTGACCCGTACCACTGAGAGCGTCGACGACTGCTCTGCAGGCACAAGGCAGAGATCCGGTCGTGGGAATCGGACTCACGGAAGCAGATCTCGACCAAGTACTCGCCGTCCACCAGGTTAAACCAGTTGGTGGTCTTGGACACCACGAAACGCGTCTTGAACGACGGGGATGTCGTGAAGCACGAGGCTTCCGTCTCCAGCGCGCGGATGCCGTGGCTGTCCCACTCAATCTGCACAGCTCCAAGCCCATACGTGCGATCGTACAACGAATACCCGAACTCTTCATCACTCGCATCGCGCGGTGCGCCGAACAGCTCCGACTCAAACACACTGCTGGGATCGTTCATCGCTTGTTGTGCTGTCGGCAAACACTAGGAATGAGACTACTCCTGTGTATGGATTTTGAGTGCTAGTCGGTGATTGATGTTGACGCGGCGGCTTTAAGAGAATCATACGAAGAACCCCACCGTTCGCTCCACATTCTTCCTGTCTCTTGCGTTACCTTCAACATTCACAGAACTCCCCCCTCTCAGTTCGCTCACCTGTAGAACTGGACACCAATGAACTCGACGAGGTTGGCAACCCAAGTAGCTGCAGCAGAAAACCGAAGTCACCGCCGGCCTCGCCCTTGAGCAGCGACTTGAGCTCCTCGTTGAACATCTCCCGGTAGCGGTACGCGATGAGCGCGCGGTCTTTCGGCGAGCGGTCGCCTTTGCGGGAGCGAGGACCAAATCAGTGACTCATGAGAGTGTGTCGAAGAGAACCTTGGCAGTTTTGTCTCGGGCTGGCCATGGGGATAGGATCGTTCTTCACCCGCCCCCCAAGTGTCAATGATGCCGTGTGGCATGACATGGCCTGGGGGTTCTTGCGCTGATTCGACACAGGCGGAGACCAGTCGCAGGACTCACTCTTGAGACAATTGAGATGATCGAGAAACCACCACCACCAGCAATTTCCACCGAGCACGCGTACCTCCAAACCGATTTATTATACTAGCACACTTCGACCGGCCTGCTCACTGGAGCTGTTGCTGAACGTCACCATCGTCAATGCCTTCGTGCTCTTCCTCTTCCTCGACAACACCACCGTCCACGTCTTCCACGTCTTCCAGCTCTTCCTCATCTGCAAACTCTGCTTGCAGCTTGATCTGCACCTCCACATACTTGATCTTCTCCTCCACCGTCGTGCGCTTCTTGTCGCTCTTCGGCAACAGCTTCCACGCCGCTACCAAGTGTTTCTTGGCTTCCTCCCACGCACCATTGGGCTGCAACACACTCTCAGCGTAGATCACGTGCGTCTCCCAGTTCTTGGACGAGTACTTGAACGACTTCTGGAACGCAGCGACGGCCTTGTCATAATCCTCCATCGCTGCGAAGGCTCGGCCGTACGTGCACATGAGAATGCTCCAGCTCTTCTTCTCAAACTTGGGGATCTCCGTGAGTGCGTTCTCGATAATGTTCTTCGCTCGCTCTGGATCCAACTGCAGCTCCAGCAGCGCGCGCATGTTCCACGCCGACGCTCTTGACGGATCAATCTTCAACGCCTTCTCGTACGCGCGTCGCGCCGCCGCGTAGTTGCGGTTCTTCTGCTCGATCTTCGCCAACTCGATTAGCAGCGGCGCGTCCGTCGTGATGTACTGGCCAGCACGCGTGAGAACAGCTCGGGACGCATCGAGATTGCCCAGTCGACTCTCCACTCGCGCGAGCGCTCGCCAGCCTTCGACGTGCGTCGGCATCATCTTGGTCACTTCCACATACAGTTCCTTGGCGTGATCAAACTCCTTGGCGTACTGCTCTTCGAACGACCCCCAGGCAAACATCATGTCTGCACTGCAGTGCGCCGCGTAGTTCTTCGCCTGTATCCGCTCCAATGCGTTCTCAAACACCTTGCGGCCACGATCCACTTTGTCCATTTTGTGGTGGAGGATCGCACACGCCATGGCACTTGGTACGTGTTCAGGAAACCCACGCAAAGCCTCCATGTACAACCCGATTGCAATGTCTTGGAAGCCAAGCTCTTCTTCCATCTTGGCGTACGCGTTGTAGCTGGACGGTTCAATATAAATACCACCGGCCACGAGACGCTGGAAGCCGCGGCGTGCCTCGTACGTGTTGCCCAGCTTGTAGTGGGCCATGGCGCCGAGCTGCACGAGCCACTTGTGCGTCGGGAACTTGTGCATGCCTCTGTCCAGCACCGTGAGCGCGTTCTTGTAGAAGCCCCAGTCGTACTCGGCCTTGGCCCACGCGTGCCACACCTGCGCTGTGGCGTTCGGGTGGATCACCGCCATACCGAAGAGATCTCGAGCCAGTGGCATGTTCTGCTGACGGGCTTCAAACACCGCACACGCCTGGACGATGAGCACGTCGTCCGTGTGGCGCTCCACCAGGGTCTCGAACCGTTCGCGGGCCTTGGCGTGCTGTCCAATATCACTCTCCAGCAGTGCCATGCCCAGTCCAGCCATGGCACTGTGTGGGTCTGTAGCGAGGATCACATTGTACAGCCGCTTGGCCTCGAGGTAGTTCTTGACCTCCATCTCCATGGTCGCCCACGACTGCCACAGCTCACAGTGGAACGAGACCTTGGCCGCCTTGATGAAGATCATGCGCGCAAGATCGTAGTTGCCCGCCTTCCACTCCATGCAGCCCCACTTGTTCCACATGCCCATGTCCTGGCGGTAGTGCTGCTGCAGCACATTGCGGAACAGGTTCCGTGCCAGCGGCAAGTCCTCGCGGATGAGCTCGTTGAGGTTGGGCTCGGGCGACTTCCAGCTTGTCTTCACGCTCTCGAGGAACCGCATCTCCGGCTCCCATGGGATCTTACCCGACAGCGCGCTGAACTTCTTCTCGTTCTCACGCGCTGCGTCCTGGCCCACGTAGAGCTTATCTTGCTGGTAGCTGCGTGTGAAGATACGTGGAACACCACAGCGACGCGAGGAGCTACTGGCAGGGACAATGGCGGGAAGCACGTGCAAAGATCGACGTTGCGACGCGAAGACACCACGTACGACGCTCACAGTTGGCTGTGCGTGCGCGGAAGACACCAGCAGAGAGGATGCGGCCATGGTGGAGCCCGCTACACGCTGATAGAGCGCGGCAAGCGGCGCTGAGAGCCGCGACGTGGGAACGCGAATCCGCATTTTCAATGGGCTGGTGTCAAACGAACCTTCTCGATCGCTAAACACCACACCATCAGCCCCACACAACGTTGTGCCGATTGGTGTCACTAAAGCGAGTTTGTTGGCGTCACTCAGCTGAGGTTGTTACATGTCAGTGAAACGGGATAATGTTGCGCGAAGGTATTCACACTATTCCGTCCTTTGTGCACCAGTCAAATCGCACGGACCCGCTGGGTCACGAGCGCCACCAACGCCGTTGTGTGTTGCCATGGCAATCCGCTCTTGAGCATCACATCCAATTTCTGAGGACACCATCTAGTTTTATTCTCCGGAAGAAAAGAACCATGTCGGCTGAGGAAGTTGTCGCTGAAGTGCCAAAGGAGCTCGGAGAGCTGGACGCCCTCAAGGAGGTGCTCAAGAAGTCGCTCATCCACGATGGTCTGAAGCGTGGCCTCCACGAGGCCGCCAAGGCGCTCGACTCGCGCCGCGCGCGTCTCTGCTGTCTCGCCCAGGACTGCGACGAGCCAAGCTACAGCAAGCTCGTGCGCGCTCTCTGCGAAGAGCACGGCGTGAACCTCATCCTCGTGCCATCGGGCAAGCAGCTCGGGGAGTGGTGCGGTCTCTGCAAGATCGACGCGACCGGCGAGGCCCGCAAGGTCGTGTCCACCTCGTGCGCCGTCATCACCGACTTCGGTGAGGAGTCGCACGCGCTCAACGTGCTGCTCGAGTACCTCAAGCGCCAGGGCGAGAACTAAGTGCTGTTGACGACGAGATCCAAGATCCCAGAACCCACCAGCGCGTAGGCGAGCGATCGGCTAGACAGGCTATTCAATCCATCGGAGGAGTCCTCTCTCGGGGCTTTTTTTTGACAACGCAGCGTCTTGCGAGTTGGTGTATGTGGTGGTGGGATTCATTTTGTTACGAGTTGAGTTAGATGATGGAAGAATTTCGGAAAGGTGGGCAAGGTGGAATACATCGAGTTCTACTGCTGCGCAACGCAGTTCCGGACTGGCAACAGGGACAACGTCGATGTCCAAGAACGAAGCGTGCGCCACTGGTGTTGGTAGTAGCTCCACACTCGGCGCGATTGCAAGCCGACGCCCTGGCGTCTAAAGAGTCGGAGGAACTCCTGTCGACTTGGTGCTGTAAACGTCCCGGCTGAGTGCAGTGCACGGTGGATACGCGTCGGCTTCGACGGGCAAACTGGATCACGGTCGCAATATTGCCGCAGTCGAAGCCTACGTAGGGACATATCGCGAGCACGATATTCACACAGTGATAGCGCCTTCTTCGACGCGGCGAGTGTCCAGGGCGTGATGTGGCGGTGGAGATGGCGTTCAATGGATGGAGTTGCGCGTGTCATACAGACGGCGCTGCTTCACCTTGAGGTTCGTGTCGAGCAGAGCCGAGTGGTTCGAGTGGGCTTCCGTGTCCGTGCTGTATACGTCGCGCATTTGAGTTGACCGCAGGAGCTTCGACTTCTTTTCACGCTGCCAACACAAGACAAAAATGGAGTCAGCTTGTGGACTAGGTACACTGCTCCTGTTGGGCTACTCACAGCTTCGGACTGGGTGAACGCTGTGATGAATGGATGCTGCAACGCTTCGGTCGGTGTTATCCGAGTGGTAGGGCTGCAAGCAGAGCGTTTCGGTGAGTATCCCGACCGGAAAGAATCCTCGAATACAGTACACGTACTTGAAGTCAAGCATCTTCTGCAGCAGATCGAGCAGTAACCGGTAGTCGTGCACTGTGTGGTCTGGCTTGTTGAGCCTTCGCCCTCCTGGGCCTCCAGTCTCGACGCCAAGGATGTCGGCGAGTGTTGTCGGTGAAGCTGAATCGTCCGCCTGTCGAGAGCTCGAGCTGGTCTTACGTAGCTTCAAGCGGTAGTCAACCTGGCGAGTCTCTCCTTCACCAACGCTGATCTCATCAAAGTATTCACGGCGGAAAGCCGGGTTCGAACGCTCGATCATTTCACGCGGTGGCATGCCGAGCACGTTGGTTATCCGTCGAAGCATATCGTACTGGTCAGTTCCTCCAAACAAGGGCTTCCCAGTGTGCATCTCGACCTGAAACATGTTCCCCACGTCAGCTCCCCATATTTCCCCAGCCTGCATGAAGATCTCACGTACCAGGATACAGGCGAGGCTCCACATATCGATAGCAGGCGTGTACTTCATGCCGAGAAGCACTTCCGGGGACCGGTAGAACCGGCTTTGAATGTACTGGTACATTTGCTTTGGAGTCAAACAGGAACTGCCGAAGTCGATGACCTTGAGCTGGCTCCGTGAGGGGTGCACGAGCAGAATATTCTCAGGCTTGAGATCACAGTGTACAACGTTGACGCTGGGGTGCGCGAGATACTCCATCGCTAGCAGGATTTGGCGCGTCAATTTCCTCAGCAGCTTCAAGCTCACGCCATTGAACGCCGTCTTCCTGAGCAGCTCGTACAGATTCGAGTCCAGCCGCTCGAACACGAGACACTGGTGGTCCTTGTGCATAAATGAATCAAGCAATTGGACTGCAAACGACCACAGAGAGTCCGTCAGCGTCCTTCTCCACACAACATGAGCGGCACAACCCAACAGAATGGCCGTACCAATAAACTGACGACTGGGGTGGTCGGTGGAGTGGAGCCCCTCGAGGATGTTGATCTCGGTCTGGGCCTGTGACGTGAAGTTCTTCTTCTTCTTGACGATCTTCACAGCGACTTCCAGTCCAGTCTTAGTGTCCACGGCTTCCAGCACTTGACCAAAAGACCCCTACACAACAAAAGAAAAGATAAGTCAACTAAGAAATAATACGATCGGATGAACTGAACGAACAGATCCGTCCACCCGACCAGCTAACTCATGGACTCAAGCCACGCACCGTGCCCAGCTTCTTGTTCGAGACTCTGTATCGCCCATTGAACAGCTCTTCGTCGGCCTCAAACTGGTAGTCGTCATTCGCTTTCTCCTCGTTGCCCTTGGCGGCAGTGGGCTTGCTCTTGCGTGGGAACAGCCCGTCCTTCGTGAGATTGCGCTTCAGGTAGTAGTTCTACACACACATAGTCATCCGTTGCCTCGCAGTCAGATTCCCACGTTGAAGTCCATTGTTTCCATGGCCTGTCTTTCGCTTCAACCTACGGTGTTGATCAGGTTGTAGGTCTGGATGAGATCCTTCGAGAGCTGCATGAGCGGCTTCTCGTGCTCATCTCGCAGCGTGAGCGGTACCATTTTGACGCCCAGATCAGCGACTGCACAGGGCGCGCACGTAGTGTTCGCTCCGGCCGCTGGGAGCGCCATACTGCCGGCCGCCATCGCGGCAGTCCTGCCGCCGCACTCCATCTATCTGCGCGCGCTTGGTGTTCCGCTTTGTTTCTCTTTCGCCCGGGTGCCGCCCGCCTACCCGCCCGCCCACCCAACGCGGGTTCCAACTTCTCGCCCCGCCCAACCCGTAACCCACTTCTGACCCGTTTACCCTCATTCCTTCTTTTTTTCTCTCCAGTTGGCTTGGTATTTGTATGTGTGTACCTCTGACGGGTCGGCCAGAAACCGTTTTCGCTTGGACGGGTTTGGTGCTGGCGACCCTCTCGGGTGCCTGTAAAGAGGCGGCAGACCCGTTGCCTCTTGAAGGAAACCAAGATGGCGGGAAGTATTCGAGGTTTTATTCTGACTGAAAAACCTACCCCGCGCGGGGGATTCCTGAAAACCCTGTTTTGTGGAACCATCTCTAGCTCTTATTTTCGCGCCACTTTCATCTCTTGTTTGTCTGCAGCGGCGGGAAGTCTGGAAGATGGGATCGGAATGCGGTGTCGCCAGAGAAAACGGTTCCGTGAAATCCTCCGATTCTTCAAATTTCGAATTTCGGGCTGTGATCAGAACATCATGTCCGATAAACCTTGATTTCCAGCTTGACGCCAGGGTTTTTAGGTGCAACTCTCGTGAATTTCGAACATCCACCTGGCCTTGAAGCCGGAGATGCGACAGCAAGCCTCTGCAGGTTGAAGCTGACGACAGTCATGTACCCATCTCAACATACTAAGTCCATTTCCCCGCCATTGGCGGGGAAATGGCGGGCCGCCATCCATTGGTCTAGAACACTTGCCGCGTTGCGTAGAGCTGTGTGCATGTGCAAGGCATGCTGTCTATCGCATCGTAGCTCTATCTGTGGTAGTGACGTCGACACCAAGAGAGCGATGACGGCGGAGAGGCCTGGTCTGGTCTGCTTGCGTGGGAGCTAAAAACGATAGGCTGCGATCTCAGGCGATGTCGTTTCACAACAAATACACGGCCTGCGCACAGTAACGCAGCGGCTAGGGGTTTGGCATGTTGGTCCTCGATGTGGTTTCACGAAACCATGAAGGGGCGCGTCCATCCCCTAAAGAGTGCGATCGGATCGCAGCGATCCTGTTGTGCCTGAAGCGGTGATCTTGAATCAGCTTGCACTCTGCAGCTGCCATTGCACAGCGTTTTACAGCATCACTGTGATTGTAAAACTGTGCATTGTTCGGTACATCGCCCCTGTTGTTCTTACGCGTTTGCTAATACAGCGAGGACGTGTAAGCACCTCCCTGAGTCGCCGTTCCAACTTTGTGGCTCCTCATGTTCAGTATCTCTGAGCCATCAAAGTGGCCAAAAAGGCGATCCTCGCATTCAACCACTACAATACGGTACAGTAAGCGTCGCTCGTGAGGAGCGTGGACGCCTCGTGGCCCACGAGGCGTGCCCATGAGTCGTGGGCCAGACCTCCACGCCCAGGACTGGAAAGCTCTGAGCTCTCCCGCCCTCGCACGAATCGTCTCTGGAAGGTGTGATGCTCTTATGACCGTTGAAACCGAACACCCCACCAAAACCGCACTTTGCATTGAGTTTCTTTGTTTCCTCCTAAACCCGGGTTACACTCTCTGGGTTACGCTGAGTGATCAGCTTTGCTTGAAGCTGTCAAAGTGGCCCGTCGTTGCCCCGCCTGAATGCGTGTCAGCGCAGCTCTTCCCTCGAAACCGACTGCGGAACCGTCAGTGAATGCGAAAACCACCCGCCGTGTCATCTCCGTTCATCCGCGTCATTCTCCCATTGCTCTCGCTGCACCATGAGCTCCTCTCCCACTGCATCCGCCTCTCCCGAGGCTCTCGAGCGGCTCACGGATCTCGCCAGTCGCTCCTTCGGGGCGCGCGTGCTGTTCGCGACCGACGAATGGTTTGCCGCCGCGCACCGCATGCTGCTGCCGGAGCCGCCCGTGTTTCTGCCTGATGAGTTCACGACCTACGGCAAGTGGATGGACGGCTGGGAGACGCGACGCAAGCGCGTGACCGGCCACGACTGGTGCATTCTCGAGCTCGGACTGCGTGGCACGATCGCAGCGATTGACGTGGACACGGCGTTCTTCACGGGCAACAACGCGCCGCGTGTGTCCATCCAGGCCGCGTGCTTCAGCGCCGACAGGAGCGAGTGGCCACTGGCGCTGCAGAAGCTCTCGGACCGTGCGCCGATGGACCGCGAGATGGGACGCAGCGCCACGGCGGACGAGCTGGCGCTGGCGAAGGAGCTCGACACGGAGCAGTGGCATGACATCCTGCCGTTCTCAGGTACGCTAAACGATGCAGACATCCGTGTTAGGATGGGTATGGTAATTAATATTGTTGTGCGTATGATAGAGCTAGGGCCTGGGTACCCGGAGACGCGCCACAACTTGTTCCGCATCGCGAGTGACAAGCCGTGGACGCACCTGCGTATCAACATGTTCCCGGACGGCGGCATCGCGCGCCTTCGTGTGTACGGCAACGTGGTGAAGGACTGGAGTCGCGTGCCGGAGACGCAGCTCATCGATCTGGCGGCGGCGACGAACGGCGGCCAGGTGATTCAGTTCAACGACGCCCACTATGGTCACCCAAAGAATCTGCTGGCCCCGGGACGAAGCCTCACGATGGCGGACGGCTGGGAGACCGCGCGTAAAAAGACACGACCTGCAGTGCTGACTGCAGACGCCAAGACAGGATTGCTCACGGTCCCAGGTAAGGATTGGTGCGTGCTCAAGCTCGGCCACCTCGGTGTTATCCAGGAGATCGAAGTGGACACGAACCACTTCAAGGGCAACTTCCCTGAAAGCTGCGTACTGTATGGCACCACGTTCCACGGCAAGAATGACGAGGACGTGCTCGCACTGGACGACTCGCAGTGGCAGGTCGTGCTTCCGCGAGTGAAGCTTGAAGCCCACAAGCAGCACTACTTCTCGGTCCGTGACGCGACGGTGGCGCTCGTGAAGCAGGGCGTGAACTTTGTCAAGCTCGAGATGTTCCCGGACGGAGGCATCAGTCGTCTGCGTCTGCGTGGGTTCAAGCGCGGCGAGGCGAGTGGCAGCCGACTGTAATCGGTCAAGTCTCATCTTCGTCCGAGTAGGTATAGCTGCTGCCTTGGTACTTCTCTATCCTCGGCCGGAAGTGAACGCCCTCGCTACACACCCAGTTTGTATGAATCAGTGAAATACAGTCTGTAAAACGATCCACACGCCAACGTACCTGAGAAGCCTGGAGACGGGCAAGTTGCGGATCTGCGCGAGCCGCGTGTTTCCAATCCGCAGCAGCCTACTGACTTCGTTTGTCGCTGTTTCTCTGATGTTCCTGTCCGCCTTATGGGCTCGCGTCTTGAACAGCTTACGCATGGCGTCTGGTGTGGCAAACGTGTCCAGATCTGGATGTCGTCGTGATGGATCAATCGCTGACTTGGATTTGCTTTGACTCCTCATCGTTTGTGGGATCTGGCCCACAAGACACTCAAGAAAGCTGTGGAGGTTGATGTGGCCGTCACCAAGAGAGTCGAAGTGATAGAGCAGTCGGCACGCGTCGCTCTCGTCCAGATTCCATTCCAAACTCTCGTGAAGGCGATTCAAACCCGAGACAAAATCCGCCCACGGTTGCCTTTTCAGTTCACGAGCTTCACACTCGAAAGCGTTGGCGAGCAAATCGCGTGTGCGGACCTGTCTTTTGTCCACTTGATGATGCTTTTGTAGGGCGTCACGCCAGTCGGCCACGTAGTTGCGAAAGAACTCGTCGTGGAATGGATCCACGACGAATAACCAAAGCGCGTGAAGTGTCAGACGTTGCTTCTTGCCAGTGCCTTCCGTGTGGCGCAGGATTGCGCCGTAAACCGAGAACCAAGCTTCACGCGATGCTCGAGCGTGGAAGCCCAGGCGTCTGACTCCAGATTGAAGTTGTTCAGAATCGCAGATAGGTCCGAGTTGACTGTGGAGTTTGCGGATACTTATACAACATGAGTCCAACAAGCTCCACAAAAACCGGTGGAGCTCATACTGAAGCTTGCGGACTGGTGTAGAGCGAGAGCAGTCGTGGAAGTCGTCAGGCAAGTGGATCTGTACGACACCAGCGTATTCATTTGCTTCAGATGCATGCCCACTGTGGGAGTAGAACGAGTCTCCTCGGTCACTTTGCCAGAATCGAATGCCGGATGGATGAGAATCGCCGGATGATTCTTCCTGGTGGATGTTGTTATGCAGCGTTGCGTGGCTTTCGCTGCCGCTTACGAGGAAATCCATCGCGTTCTGAGGAACGCACAGCTTCTGGGGCGAAGAAAGTGACACAATAGACCGCTGAGTGTGGAAGGTTGTTGGCTCGTGCTGCTCATTGGTCTCTTCTGGTTCGTTGTCTTGATTTGGTGGACTCCACTCTACCGGTTGGTTAGCAATAGTCTGGTACAACATCTCGGTATGGTTTGCATTGAGAGAAGCATTCTCATGCAGCGTCGTGAGTAGATCCCAGAGGCTGAGTCCTTCGAGGTTGTTTTCATGATACTCATCCTCTTCACAAGCCTCCAAGTACCATCTCCACAGACCAAATGATGTCGGGATCTTGGATCCACCCTGTTGGAGACAGCTCTGCCTCCACGCCTTGTCCATTGCTAGGCGATCGACATCCGACGATGTGCAGGCAAAGTGATCTTGCTCAGCAGTCACACACAGAGACGAGTAGGCGATAGCGTCGTCGACTTGATGATTGCGGCAGATACTCACGAGGAAGTCGTTGAAAATCGCATCTCGGCACGTGTTCTCGTCGGTCATCAGCGCGTTGTCGAAGCAGGCGAGCAGGAATTGGTGATGTTTGCTCAAGACAGCATCTCGCGCCTTAGGGTGGAGACAGCAGTCGACGGAAAGCAGTGTCACGGCCTCGGACTCTTGCTCTTCCCGCCACTGGACAGCAAATTGCTCAACGGATTCGACTGGAATGACCACAAGATACAGATAAATGTTGCTGGCGGCGTGGAGGAGCGTGGGTTTCACCGGATGGAGAGAGCCGACGGTGCTTGAGCGAAGCGTGAGTTCTGCATCCTGCAGTATCATTTCTGACTGGAGTAGCAGCACGATGACATCACCAGTCACGACGCGGATACGATGTAGCACGGGTCTGGTCCAGTTCAGATCACTGAGCCGAATAGCACCACTGGCAGTACAGGCGACAACGCTGATGCCAAAAATGCATGGCACCGGATGCGATCGCTGCTCGACATGAGCACTGCCGTTCTTTGTATGTGATTCAGGCGCCTCTTCTTTGGTCGTTTCCTTGTCTCTGTTCACGAGTGAGTGGATCACCGCATAGCCGGCTGAGATGCTGAGCTCTGCACAGTCCTCGTTGTCCATTTCCTCCACTGTTGACGGCAGAAACCGCGCTGTGTGGATTCCACTGACACCCCATATCACAATCCGACTGGTATCTCGGCCTGAAACTACGGCATTTGACGTGTGGGCTTTGCAGGAGATTGACCGAACACATTCGCTATCGTTTGCCAACCCCACCAGCACTGGATGGTAATACTGGAAGAACTTAGTGGTCGCTCCGCACGCGCCAAGCCGGTTACTACCCCACGCGAACACGTGCGACTCGTCTCGACTGAGAGCGAGCGTGTGGTCATAGCCGCAGGAGATGGAGCCAAATGCAAGCTCTTTGTCGTGAAACGAGACTTCCGATGGGCGATTTCCAACTGTAGCTTGGACAAACTGAATCCCACGGCCCAGTTGGCCGGATGTGTTGTGGCCCCACGTGAAAACTTGACCACTTTCACACAATAAAGTGACATGAGCGAGCCCAAGACTCACCTGTTCGACTCGGAACGGGCATTCTTCGATGATCTCGCTGGATGGAACATGCTGGTGGATGAACGAGTGAGCGTCATGAGGTGATGGCAGTAAACCCCACAGCCACACCGACGTCGAGACTGTGTTTGTAACAGTCACACACGATGATAGAGGACCACAGCTCACTCGAAACGCAGGTGAACGGTTGCTGTTCGCAGCCAACGCACCCAGAAGATCGAGCGGCGTGGTGATCGGCACCATTGTTGTTGCTACTTGGGTCTGCTCACCCAAGCCTAGCTGTCCGTACCGACCGAGACCCCATGACCGAAGCTCCATTTCTCTGTTCACACCTTGTACAAGCGCCACACAATGGCTCACTCCACACGCGAGTTGGCGAACGCTGTGGTGGGTCGACAAGATGAGCCGCGTTGCTATCGGGAAGCCTGTCGACGTATCTGTTGTCAGTACTGTGGCTTCGTTGCGAGTCACTTTCCGATCCGTCGCTTTTGGAGGATGGCAGAGAGTCGAAGGCGCTCGTTTGGAGGACTTCTTGGACGACGATTGCGAAGACAACGATTCGTAGGAGACAAACTGGGGTGTGCCATACGCAACTAGGTCACCACTCGTGTCGATCGCCACTGTAAACCCGATCCCAACGTCGAGGCTCGAGGCGCGTTCAGTAGATCCTCGCTACAAGACCGAGGCCGTTAGCAAATGCGAAGACCTAACGAGAAAAGATAATGGCTTCGATTCCATACCGTCCAACTCCAACCCTCATCGATCCACGAGCATGTAATTTGCGCACGCGGTCTTCGATAGATGCCGCGCTGTTTGATATTCGGCCAATGAGACCAAGAAAGAAACTTGGTTCCACATCAAACCACTGCCGTACCTTCTCGAGGTCCTCACGGCTTGGTCGCTCACCAAGCAATCGCTCAATACTTCTCGCGACAGACGCATGCGGTCGTCTTCGCCGCACCTGAGGCGTTTTTCCTGCTTCCATTACAGTTGGCTTGGCACATCAAATAGAATGCAAACTGCATGGATGAAAGCAGCGAGAACGAGAGCCAAGATTAGATGGTTCCACCTCGCATCCATTTTCGGGTTTGGAGAGCTTTGACTGTGGCGCATCATATTTTAAACGGCGTTTCTCAAACAAACATGATGCCGGACGTCATGCCTGGTGTGTTGACACACTCCCTCACCGCTTTCTTGTACCAGCACGTGCCCCCGTTGTAGTTGCTCCACGTGAACGCTCGGCATCCAGAGCCTTTGAGGAAGCACTTGGCGGAGCAGATCTTGGGGTCGCTCTCCAATTCGTTGCCGATGTCGTTGCCCGGCATATCGCAGCTTCCGAGTCTGTAGTACATGGATTGGTTCGGCGTCACCAGCACCATGGACGATAACGCGCCTAGCTTGAAGCGTGCGGGCGCGGGGAACTCCTTGTACCAGCACGTACCGCCGTTGTAGTCAGTGAACGTGAACCCGCGGCAGTTGTCGTCGCCCTTACAGTTGGTGCAGCAGTTCCCGCCGTCGGTCACTTCGCTCCTGAGGTCGTTGCCCGGCATGTCGACGTCGAAGGCGAAGTAGCAGCGGTCTTCGTAGTGGCTCTCGATCTGCACGGCGCTGGGCCTCGTGACGTTCGTGAGGTTCATTTGGTCCAGGTCAATGAATTCGACGACCATGGGCACACCGTCAAACATCTCACCCAGTTCACCAGCAGAGGCGAGGGGAGAGGCCACCAAGGCGATGGCGGTGACAGCGAGTAGCGAGAGACGTAGATGATTCATCGTTGTGAGCTCGCTGGTCCTTGAGCTCGTGATCGGAAAATGACGGCTGGTTCCTGCCCAGCGGGCCGCCACTGGCCGCCGGCCAGGGACTTCGGATGCTCCATCGAACGTCGACGAGAACTTCTCTCTCGGATTGCAGTTCTTACAGTTAGTGTACTGTTAGTGCGGGCATTCCAAACGAAGGCAACTGCGCGTATCAGGGTGGTAGTGTGGGACGCTTTCCTGTGGCCAACACCAATCGTTGATGTTGCATTACAGTTTCACCCCAGAACAGTGCGGGAATGATACTGAGCAAGAATTGCGGGGTATCATATAACGGTAGATCGATTTTTGTAAGTCTGCAGATTGATGTGATCATATCTGACAGGGAAGCGTTTATGCGGGCACACTGTTCTGGGGTAAAACTGTACTGCAGTCTCAGATTGACGATCCTGAGGAATCCTTGCCAAGGATTCGTTACAAGCCTTGAGCGGTGTAGCAATCTCCAGCGGTTTTGATGGACCAGCAAGAGCAGTACAATCTCGAACTTGCTATAGTTCCCTATGGTCTATACCGATACTGCCCAACCCATGATCAGAGCGCTTCGAGTCTCTGCGACTGCTTTGGAATGTGAGAGCATTGATGGATTGGTGAGAGGCAAGGCCCCAAAAATGGTGCCCCACCATTGGTGCTATCAGCCCTCTCCAACTATCTGCTGCTTCTCATTTTCGTTTTCGCGAAGCCGCCACCAGTGGTGACTCACCATAACGATCACAAGCAAGCGACACAGAACGATGGAGGCGGTTGCAGAGTCGGTGGCCATCCGCACAACGACAGTGTACACAAATGGGAGTACGCACAAGGCTTCGCGTGGCTTCGCACGTGAAGACGTCATCTCGCGGGTCACCGGCTTCCGTATATCGAATACCGACAGTGGCATCAAGCTCGAGAACCTCCGTGCTGGAGATTTGCTGAGCTCCAAGCCAGCGCAAGGGCATCTCTTCGTCTTGCAGAGCGACGAGTTCGCTGTTCGCGTGGATGTGGATGTTTCCTACAAGTGCATTAACGGGTTGCGTCTCCACACGAGCCAGCGAGTGAGCCAGTGGTATGGGAAGAAGGCAGGTGAAGTGATGACCCTCAAGGCTGACACCGGCTACTGTATCAACGCCTTCCAGACCATGTACGGCAACGGCGACGCTCTCACTCGACTCGACGTGATCTTCGTACCGCTAGCGGCCGTCAGAGACGAGTTCTCACGATGCGCAGAGGCTTACACCACACTGGAACGGTCGGATCTGTTCAACGGCAGTGAACTCGTGAGCTTCGACTCGCTGTCAGGTGTCCGTCTTCTCCATCAGCTGCCACCACGAGCTGTGATCGTCTAGGTCGAGAACTGGATCACCAAAATCGACATGCTCTCAGCTGCTGAGTGCGACCTGTATGTTGCTGGAAGCCACCTCTTTAAGCGACACCCGTGTGACCACTACTTTAAACTGGAAGAGAACGAGTTCATTGTCGCCACTCGCGTCTCGATGCTGCGCGGAAAGCTCATCGCAATCTGCTTCAAGACGACCTTGAAAACCAGTCCGTTGTTTGGACGAGGCGGTGGAGGGGAGCCCACGCAGTGGGATTGCGAGGCACATTCAGGTGCCTATATCTGTGGCCTCCAGCTGCAAGTTGACGGCAGCAAGATCAGCGGTGTCGGTGTCGTCTACAAAAAGCCAGCGCTCGATGCCAACACAGTTGCGGACACAATTTCCAGTCGGAATGCGTCCAAGGCGGCCTGAATAGCCGACTCTCACGCGTTGTTCAGCCGAGAGTTGACATGCATACTGTAGTACGTTTTGCTCATGTACAGTGTAGTGATCGACATAATCACTGGTTGGTGCCCCACAAACGATCCCTTGAGCAATCGTACTTATGAGGGATGGATACATCACCTGAGTTTGTATCCATTTACTAAGTACGAGTCTGTCCGCAATCTTGTTTCCTCCTGCTAGGTACGATAAAAAGGCCGCCACGTCAACTTCAAATTCCTCTCACACATCCATCAAACCAGCTCTCACTCCAGAATTCTTCACGCAACAGACAACGGCAACTACCAACATGCTCTCCGCTGTCCCTGTTCCCTACGCGTCCGACGTGCTGCGCACCAGTGACGAGCTCACCAGCGTCGTCGAAGGCTTCACGTGGCAGGAAGTCATCACGCGCGTCTACGGATTCCGCATCACTGCGACGGATCGCATCCTCTCACTCAAGAACCTCTGCATCAAGGATGCTACTCCAGTGGAGAGCCTGTGCTCAAGCGAGAACGACTTCCTCTTCCTACTCGTGGCGGACGAGGTTGTGATCCGACTGGAGGTCTGCTACTCCGATGCCGTCGTGAAGGCAGTGCGCTTCCAGACCAACAAGCGGGTGTCCCAGTGGTTTGGCGAGCCAACAGGAGTAGTCACCGAGATCACAGCGCGTAGTGGCTGCGCGATCAACGCGATTCAAACACGCTACGGCTCCTGCGGTTGTACGCAGATCAACGCGGTCGGTTTGCCGTTGACGGTGATCGAGAACGAGTACTCGGCCTACGCTCGTCGTATGAAGGTGGAGAGATCGCGTTTGCTCACTGGCTGTTCGACCAACGCGGCGCCTTTCTTCTCCTACTGCAAGGCACCTCGAGCGATCATGTTCAAGGCCGGAATCGCCGTCTTCGACATCGACGTGCTTTCTACTGCGGAGTACGACCGCTTCATCGCCACGTATCGTCTGTGGAAGCCGACCGAGTCGCAGCACATGCTCGTGCTGACTGAGAACGAGCGCATTGAAGCAGTGGGCGTGACTGTCTCGGAGCAGAACCTGCTCGCGATCTGCGTGAAGACTAACTTGCAGACCAGCCAGTGGTTTGGAAAGGCGGTGCCCGCCGACGCGAAGTGGTTCGACTGCCGCGATCGACCTGGGTCGTACATCTGCGGCTTCCAGCTTCTCGGACGCTACATCAGTGGCATCGGCGTCGTGTACGCTGTCCCAACAGGCCGCGCGATGACCAAGAGCAACGAGATCGCCGTGAAGCAAGAGAGACGCACGTAAGGTGCGTAGCTGATAATCGTCGTGGCAGCTAGGAAGACCATGGTGGTGGATGGCCCAAGACCCTCGAGCACCGTGAGAAAGTTTTCAGTTTGAGCTCACGCCGTCGAACTACTTTATTTAGACTACTTTAATCGCATCCTCATCTTCCCATTGCTCGATTGCTTGGAGCTCTCGTCCGGAGAAGTTGACAAGCAAGGACCACCCGCGACTCTGACTGAGAAAGGCGGCATCCTCAAGATCGTCAGACCGTACTTAACACCACTAAGTACACTTTTTCTTATCTCAGCCTCTAGTAAGTACGCCGACTATCTGGTTTTTCGTCTTAGGTACGATAAAAAGGCCGTCACACATATCCTTCTCTTTCAAATTCAAATTCACCCGCTCCCCCTGCAGCTCACTCTCGGATTCTCCACGCAAGCAAGATCAGCCAGAGAAGCAACCACCTGCAGATCTACCCTCCACCCTCCAAGCTCAGCGCAACGCACACCACGATGCTGCCTTACGACGCTGACACGATGCCCCACGCCTCGGCTGTGCTGTCCGTGAATGACGAGCCAACGCTGTCCATGGAAGGCTTCACGTGGCAGGAAGTGATCACGCGCGTCTACGGCTTCCGCATCACCGCGACGGACCGCATCACGTCGCTCAGAAATTTGTGCCTCAAGGACGCGACGCCCGCGGACGAGCTCTGCTCCAGCGGCGACGACTTCCTCTTCTTGCTGCTCGAGAACGAGATCGTCATGAAAGTGGAACTGTTCTTCACCGAAGAAGCCATTAAGGCCGTGCGTTTCTTCACCAGCATGCGCATCTCGCAGTGGTTTGGCGAGACAACGGGCCAGCTTCGACGCTTCACGGCGCCGCGTGGCTGCGGCATCAATGCGATTCAGACGCGCTACGCAGTCGACGGCTGCACGCAGTTCAACGTCGTGTTCTTGCCGCTCACGGTGATTGAAGACGAGTACTCGATTCAGGCTCGTACCAGCCAGCACGTGCACAAGTCCACGTTTGTGACCAGTGTCTCCAAGCGATCGCTTCCTTCCGTGCGCTACTCGACGTACTGCGAGACGCCACGCGCTGTGGTCTTCAAGACCGGAAGCTTCGTTCTCGACGTGGATGTACTTTCCGAGAAAGAGCACACTCGGTACATTGGCGCGTATCGCCTGTGGAAGGCGACGGGCTCAGAGCACGTGCTGACGCTCGCGGACAACGAGCGTATGGAAGCTGTTGGCATCTCCGTCGCCGGTGAACACGTCGCCGCGATCTGTGTGAAGACCAACGTGCAGACCAGTCAGTGGTTCGGAAAGGCCGTGCCCACTGACGCCAAGTGGTTTGACTGCAACTTCCGTCCAGGCTCGTACATCTGCGGCTTCCAGCTCGCGGGGCGGTTCATGACGGGTCTTGGAGTGGTCTACACCGCGCCAGTGGCCAGTGTTGAAGCTACGACCCAAGTTGTTGCTGGAACTCAAGCCGTGAAGCGTTCTCGCCGTGAGCAAAGCTGATGGAACCGTGCTCGAAGCAGACGCTCGTGTACGAAGCAAGCGACGTCGTCGCCATCAGCGGACTGCATCCCGTTTTCCTTGTTGTGTAGCATAAACGAATCCAGTATATCCACCACTGGAGTCACCCCTCCATCTCCGTTTGAAGAAATAGCATTCATTTTTAGCTCTCTGCAAAGGATCCGATCCTAAACTCGAGCTCAGGCAACTCATAAGAATCATTCTGATCGTATTGCACGAAATGGGACCTCATTCCAGCTTCCACATCGTCCACAGCACTGAGGGAAAGTGACTGGGTTAGTTGTTCGTCTCTCGTTCGTGTCTTGGATTTCTCCCGCAGCCTTTGAGGTCTAAGCAACATGTCGGAGCCAAGCACGCAAAGCGTCAACGCCAAGCCGCACATCTCTGCGGTCCCCAAGACAGCGGCAACTGCTGGGAAGAACGAGACTTGCACCAGTTTTGGGATGAAGTGGAAGGAGCTGGTGCTGCCAGTACCTGCCTTCCGCATCAAGCTATGGCCGTCGATCACCAACGTGGTGTCTGATGACATCACTAACCCAACGATGCGTAACCAACTGAAGCTGCATGAGTCCGCTCACATCTTCCAGCTTCTCGACAGCGAGCTAATCACGAAGTTGGAAGCGCACGTCGGAAGCGAGTTCATCCACGCCATTCGCTTCCAGACGACCATGCGCGTGAGCCTCTGGCTTGGATCTGCGAAAGTTGAGGTAAAAGAACTGTCTGCGCCTGAGGGCTGTGTGATCCGCTCGTTGTACGGCGCGTGGGGTCGCTTGCTCCGTGAAATCGGTGCTGTGTTTGTTCCCGTCGTCATCATCAGTCCGTTGACAGGAATCCAGCCAGCATTGAAACGACTGGAGTAGCGAACGATCTGGACTTTGCTTCACACCACCCTCTCGTTTCGTTCAGCGTCTCCACGCACGATCTTGGTGCTGTGATTGTGAGTGCGGCCGTGGGTTCGATTGGTTCCGAGCGAAGAAGGTCTCTCGTACGATCACGAGTGTGAAGCTGGGACCAGCATTTGCGGCTTCCACGGATTTCGCGGTCAGAATAGAGTCCTTCAGCTGCGCTTGATCGTCACCAGCATGATCCAAGATGAGACACCAGCGGAAGACACCAGCGGAGGAGGGCCCGTCATCGGTGGAGGAGATGGCAGAGGAGGAGGGAGGCGGGAGAAAGAGGAGAATATTGAGATGGATACTGAGAAGCAGTCGTGGGATGGTTATACGTGGAATCGAACGAGACAAAGACCTTGAAGTAAACGTCGCCATGTAGCGAACTGTTGCATGTTTGCGTTGCCTTGTCGAAACCAGTATCTATGCAAAATATATATCCTATGCTAGGGATGCGATCCTCCACTCGCCATTTCTGTAGCTTAGGCGATTCATAAGAACCGATTTCTGACCGCGCTGCTCGACCGTCACCCTCATTCAGGCTTCCACGTCGTCCACAGCGTCCTCCTTCTCCGAGTTACTGGGCTCATCGACCACATCCCACGACTCCTCTTCCCCTTCGTCGTCCTTCTCTTCGGTCGTGTCCTCCTCCTCCGTCGCCGCCATCTCCCCCACCTTGGACATATATGACTCGTCTTCCTGCGTCGAACACGTCTCCGAGTCCGCTGGCGCTGTGTCTCCCACGTTGCTGGTAACGAAGCAACCAAGTTGGAATACGCCACTCCGACCACGAGCTCCGTGGAAGCCGCAAATGCTGCTCCCCGCTTCACACTCGTAAACGGATTCGTCACAGTCTTCGGTCGGAGCCGATCCAATCCACGGCGTCGTGCGCAGAGTGGTCGTCAGGCGCAGCCCCACCACAACCACATTTTCGTCTTCGCTTTCTCTGTCTGTGCTCTCTCCGTCCTCAATCTCTCCGTCCAAAATCTCGATCTTCACGACGCGTTCGCCTTTGACCAAGTCGATCCACTGCTCACAGTCGCCTGGGTAAATGCCGTTCTGAAGGTCCATCAATTGGTGTACTTGCTGGCGAGAAAGCACGCGGATCCACTTGATGGCCGGGTCCGTACTCACAACCACGGCACCAAGATCGTACGTGGAGACGCCGAACGAAGCGCAGTAGTCCCCCGGTGACGCCTCCAGATCGTCCAGACACTTGACTTCCTGGAGTTGCAGCTGGCTTCGCGTCTTAGTGGTCTCAAGCGGAGCAAACACCGCGCTCACTTCACGAAGCAAGCGACCCCACGCGCCGTACAGCGAGCGGATCACACAGCCCTCAGGCGCAGACAGTTCTCGCACCTCGCCTTTCGCGAATCCAAACCAGAGACTCACTCGCATAGTCGTGTGGAAGCGAATAGCGTGGATGAACTCGTTCCCGACGTGGGCTTCGAGCTTGGTGATGTGTTCACCGTCGATAAGCTGGAAGATGTGCGTGTGCTCCGACGCATTGAACTGGCTCAGCATCGTCAGGCGTGGAATGTCATCAACCACCACATTCTTGATTGACGAGATGCCACCGTCATGGAGCTTGATGCGGAACGCAGCTACTGGCAGCACGAGCTCCTTCCACTTCTTCCCAAACTCGATGCGTGGCTCTTTCTTCCCGAACGCTGACGCTGTCTTCAGGACGGGGGAGAAGTGCGGCTTGCGCTCAGCGTTCTGGGTGGTGATCTCCGTCATGGTGATGTGTACTAGGCGAAGGCAAATGCCGAATGAAAGCTACAGCGTGCTGTGGCCCTGAAGGGTTTGAGAGAAGTCCAAGAAAACGAGAAACCAACACTCAAGAACACGTCGCGTCCCAGTTAAGAGTCATCTTCCATCATGTTTGTCCACGTGGAATCGCGTGAGAGAATCCTACAACTCGACCTCGCAGTGGACGTGGTACAGCGTCGTGAGAGCGAGCACGCCGATGCCCACGCCGAACAGGAAGATACGCAGGAAGAAGTCAACAAATGACTGGACACGAAGCACGCGTGGTAGCAGGTCCGTCGCAGCGATGTACACAAGCGTTCCCTACACGAGACACCAGCAAGAAGATTAGCACACGATTCGATACTGCAATCCGAAAACACAGTAGAAACTTACGGCGCCGAAGCCAAGAAGCATGCCCATGGTCTCCTTTGTGACCTGCACAGACGAGAGAATCACGATGGCGCCAAGATACGCGGACAGCGCACTCACAAAGTTGAACAGGATGGCCTGGAAGGTTGTGAAGCCTGCGTCCACGAGGATGATGAAGTCCGCAAACTCCTGCGGGACCTCGTGGAGAATAGCGGAGACCGTGACGGCGATTCCCAGAGCGTCATCACACGCGAGGAATGCCGTCGCAATCAACACGCCGTCTACGAAGTTGTGGAACAGATCTCCCAGCAGGATGATGTAGGCCATGGGCTTGATACTGGACCAGTCCACCTGCAGACTGAACGTCCCGATCTTCTTCTCCACTGCGTCTTGAGTGTTGCCAGGTGTCTCCACGTCCACGAAGGCACCACTGTTGGTGTGTTCGTTGCTGGTAGCTGGCTGGGATGGCGACAAGAGCTTCAGCGCACTCGTACGACCCGAGAGCGGCGCGTGGTGGTGGTTGTGGTCACCTCCGCCGACTTTGCTGATACAAACTTCAAGGAACATCTCCAGCACCATCGCGACGACGAAGCCCGCCGTGAAGATCATACACAGCGACAGCTCCATTTGGCCGTAGACGCTGTAGAACTCGATGGCTTCGGGCAGAATGTGGATAAAGGCCGCGCCGAAGAGAGCTCCTGCGGACAGAGCCATGAGCGCGTCCATCAGACGGTGGAGAATGCTGGTGCGAATCGCCAGCAGCATGATTCCGATGACCGACAGCAGCGCCACCACCGTCACGGCTCCCATCGTCTTGCCCCAAACGGCGCCGGACGCCTTGCGACCTCCAGAGCTGCTGCTCTCCTCCTCTGCGCCTTGTTCCTCTTCTTTAGACGCCTTGACCACAGCGAGCTCAACAGCACTGCCAGCGCTGCTCAGGATCTGCATCCCAAACTCTTCCACAGCGTTGTGCTGGAGATGGAACGCGTAGAAAGCCGAGCCGGAGATCGTGAGGTTCACGGTCATCTTCTCGTCGGCTAGGCGACGACTGAGACGGCGACCGTGGCCTTCAGGACCGTCACAGTGGTCGATATGCCACGTGTTACCGGGCGTCTTCTCGCATTCCTCCTTGAGCGTCTTCAGTTCTTCAGCGTTGTTACGCTGGATGATGTAGAGCAGCTTGTCGGTCGGAGCCACGACCTGCTTGTTCTTGACCAGCTTGCGTGCCAGCGTGATGTCCTCCAGTAGTTGAGTCGATCGCTCCACGGACTCCTCCAGCTTGTCCATCGTCGCCTCCGTCGCGTTCACCACAGGCAGGAGCAGCGTAGCCATGTCGTCATCGTTCTTGGTCAACTCAATTGTGTACGAGCCCTTCTCCAAGTACACCAAAGCCGAGAGCTCCCACGCGATCCCTCCCACGGGGCAACTCGCGCCAGAAGCAGCGCCATCGATAGGCACGCACTCGAGTCCCTTGCTCTTGTAGCCCTTGTTGCAGTGGCAGTGGTTGCCATGCTTCTTGCCCTGGCCACTACACTCTTCAGTCGACTCCTCTGCGACAACCGCACTAGCAAACACCAGCGCGACCGTCAGGAGTAGCAGCAATACTCGCGTGCGCTTGGAGATCATGGC
This sequence comes from Pythium brachiatum, assembly GCA_023337615.1. Classification (NCBI taxonomy): domain Eukaryota; phylum Oomycota; class Peronosporomycetes; order Pythiales; family Pythiaceae; genus Pythium; species Pythium brachiatum. The sequence goes on along the minus strand of JAADXI010000126.1, from coordinate 15,564 downwards.
AGCCACGGACTCGGTCGTACAACGCGAGATGGTGAATGAGCTTTAGCGTCTGCCCGGGGCGAGGTTGAAGCGCTTCCTACGGGGGAGATCTGTTGGTTCCAACGACAGCGGCTTCACGCTCTCCAGGCAGCGTGTCCCTCTCCGACGACTGGCTCGCGTTGAGTGGGTGGGGACCTGAACGGACGATAGAGCAGTGACACTTCAATCCGTCGATGTACAGTACAGTACTGTAGCGTAGAGTAGGGAGAGGGCTCCATCTCACACTGAACAACGGCGGCCCGCCGTCGAAATACTGGACAGCGTGGGATTCAACGAAGAGATCCCGTGTCTTTGGATTTATCCGACGGCGGCAATGGCGAGATGCCCATAGCCGGGACGAACACGTCCTCTAGTAATTAGCCGAACTTCAATCATTGACGTCGCGTAGCTACCGAGTATTTACCGGTACTCGACAGCGAGGAATTCTCAATGAGACAAACAAGCATATTGGACGTAAACGTACGTTTATAAGCAATACATTACGTTTGAAAACACGTTTACGATGGATTAGAAGGAGGTCACAACGGCAACACTCGCAACGAGCACTAAACTGCCAGCGCACGCGACGGCGGGCGCGCTGCTCGCTGGAGGCGAGCTCGGAACAGCCTGGGCGCTCTTCGTAGTGGTCGGTGAGGGCGTCGTCATATTGTCCTCCTTCGAAATGGTCGAGTCGGCCTTGGAGGACGCGTCCTGCGCTTCACTCGCATCACCATTCTCCAACGGATCCGGTCCCTCACCGTGGCAGAAGTCGTCAAGGTCCTTGTACTTCTGGAGGTGGGCCTTTGAGCCAAGCTTGAGCTCTTCAAAGCACGCGATGTAGTCTGGGTCCGTGAGCACGTGGAGTCCCTTGTGGCACGCCGTGTTGTCGCACTTGATCTGCGAGATGTTGACCAGCGAGTCGCACGCATTCATCGCGGTCGTGAGCTTGTCGGCGCTGCATGCTGTCAGCGACTGCGCATCCGATGAGGCGGAGAGCACGGCAAGCGCCACGAGAATCGATTTGATCATCGTTGCTTGAGCTAGTTGGGGGGGGGTAAGGGTGCGGGGAAATACGAAACTGAAAAAATGCGAACAGTACAGGGTACAGCACGGCGCCTCAACCCCGTGGGTGCGATCTGACGTGTGGGCCACACGGTGTGGCCACAAAGCCCAGCGACGGCCATCACAGAAGTCATTGCCGCCGTCGGACAATGGAAACTGCCACGGTGTGAGATGAGCGATGTCGTGTACTGTATGTACCCTGTATCATACAGTGTATGGTCATTACATGCCTTGGATCAGCAAACGAGATAGAAAGGCGAGCTCCCTCAAGATTCGCTGCAGTCTGCAGATAACGTTAGAGTATTTAGTCGATGAAACTGGATGGTACCCAGCTCTGAATGTTGTCTGTGCTGGCTCAGCACTGCTGGGTACTGTACACTGGAGTCAAATCACTCCAATCTCAGAATTGGTGGCCGTCGTCGGACAAGCCTGGATTCAAGACAGAGCTCCCACGTGACACATTTCGGCGCTAATCGTTGTTGGGATGGATAGCACGCTACTGTAGCAGTCGTAACGAGCAAAATGGGTCAGTACGTCACTCGCTCAGTTCGCATTTTGCTCACTTGACCGCGACGCACCTCAAGACTCTCTTCCTAGTCCGCAAACATGAACACCCCTCTCCGCCTCGCTGCTGCTGCGCTGGTCGTGGCATCCATTCTGACTGGCACTGAAGCCTTTGGCTGCAAGCCGACTGAGGTGCAGGGCTGGATGGCTGCCTGTGACCGCGTCACAGCTTCGACCAAGGCCAAGTGTGACGACCGCCTTTGCCACACGGCGCTCCACCGATTGGTCGAAGAAGAGACCATCGAGTGCTACGTCTCCTCAAGTCTCGGCCCAGCGAGTGATCTCTCCAAGTACCTCGCCATCGACAACTTCTGCCACGGCGACGGCCCGGACCCAGCGGCGACCCAGGCGCCTGCTCCGCCAGCCCCGACTCCTTCACCATCGGACTCGACCACCCCGGCTACCACCCCAGGTACTGCTGGGCCCTCGCCACCGGGGCCAGCACCAACGACCCAGGTCCCCACTATCACCCCATCTCCGAAGCCAGCGTGCTAAGCGACTTGCTCGAACTCACCGTCGATGACTGTCCTCGTAGCGGCTTTTCTTGTCATAGTTTTACCTAGCTACATAATACACGGCGACTTACCTTTGAGAACGGGACGTTGTTTCCACTGCGTACAATGTATCGAAAATACTGTAGTGCCACACAGTACACTGCTTATGCCATCTGTGCTATCGGGCACGATGTGATGTGTAGTAGTGGTGCGCTTCCTGGTGCGCTGTTGACTTTTGTTTCTTTTGGACTGAGGTCTATTTGAGTCACAACTAGCCAACTACAGTGCAATCGCTAAAATGTTACTACGTAGTAGACTTCGAAGTACTAGCCGAGCCAGCTGAGCCTGGATTCGTGGGGGGCCCTCCACTGTAGAGCGCTGTTGATACCGGTAGGTGATCATTGCTTGCTCCATATCAACAAGTACACAAACTGACAGAGACATTGTAGAATGCTTGGGCTCAAAACGCATTTCATTATTACCCTATGTGTTTCCCTACATGTTACGAAGGCGTGCAAGACGCTGCCATTGAAATGAGGTTGCCGAAGGCTTGTTCAAACTGACTTAGTGGTCATGTTCGCCCGAGTGGTCATGCTCTTCACCGTGGCAGAACGCGTCAAGTACCTCATACTTCTCGAAGTCTTCGTGGGTGCCCAGGCCGAGCGACTCCCAGCACTCGTGGGTTTCCTCTTCTTCGAGGCGGTGAAGAGCGTTGTGGCACTCTTCGTTCGCGCACTTGGCAGCAGAGTCGCCACTGACGGAGTCACAGGCGAACATCCAACCGAAGATGGTGAGACCATCATCGAGCGAGCACACTGGAGTTGGTGCGGCCGTCGAGTTTGATGGAGAAGCACCGACCGGGAGCTCTGGGTCTGGGCCTTCGCCGTGGCAGAAGGCATCCAATGCCTCGTACTTGTGGAAGTCACTCGCCACACCGCCGAAGGCCACCCAGCAAGCGTGGGTCTCTTCTTCTTCCAGACGGTGGAGAGCGTTGTGGCAGCTGCGGTTCGCGCACTTGGCCGCAGAGCCATCGGTGATCGAGTCACACGCAGCCATCCACGTCTTGATCGACGCGAAGTCAGCAGCTGAGCAGACCGCATCCTGAGCAGTGGCATTTGCGGCCAGGGCAGCGGCGACGACGGTGGCGACAGAGATACTCTTCATTGGTGTAGTTAGCTTGGTTGGAGCTGAAGGAGGCCAGTTGCAGAATGAGTGAGTGAGGCAACGCGTGAACAAAGTACTTGGCGGCAAAGGGCAGCAAGTGACCTTAGGCCACCGATCAGTCATGGTCCGCCACTCAAACTACACCCACCTCTCTCAGATTCCCTCCCCTCTCGCGACGTGAAGCCGACCGCTCTTCACGAGTCCAGGATAGTGATGGTGCATCCTAGACACAGTACTGTAACAACATGAAGCCCAGTGCACTACGTGGCTGACATCAACGACCTGTTCCATTGAGTTGAAGCATTGCTCATCAATGTCGACAGCCCGTCGTCGGATTTGCTTCTGCCTTTTTATGTGTAATCCGATGGCGGGTGGCCTGTCGCGTGTACAACCTGACAGCGAGCTCCAAGTATTGTATTCGTGTTCGATTTCCGACGGCGAGACTAACTAATCGACGTCCATCTCCGCGCAACTCACGACTGTAATTCCCTTCATCAAACAGTGCCTAATGTTGAAGCCTCACGGTACGCTAATGCGCTGCGTGTCCCTCGCTACTGATACGTGCGAGGGACAAGATGGATCTCTTCTTCTCACTGGGCAGTCCTCATCGGTAGCCTTTTCCGAGGGAAGAGAGGCGTGATTCACAAGGAAGCGATATTGATCAGTAGGGCACTCGTGATGAATGGTTGGCATCAGATCCAGCACCTGCTTGTGAGACTTGCTCCTGTGCATTTGCCATTTCACTTTGTCTCCTGTTGTTGACAAGGCTAGAACATGAAGACGGCTACGACACTCGTGGGCATCGCTGCCATCGTGCTCAATATCTCGAGCACGAGCGCGTGTACTGCCAGCGATGGTAACAAAATCGTTGAGTGGATGAAGGCGTGTGACTCGGTTGTGGGCAGCTCCCAAGCCAAGTGCGACAGCAAGACGTGCCACACCGCGCTGCACCGACTGATCGAAGACGAGACCGTTGCGTGCTACGTACAGCTTGGCTTGGGCCCAAGTGGTGCGCTCAGCACGTACAAGCCGCTGGACAACTTCTGTCACGGCGAAGGCCCAGATCCAGCTCCTCCGGCTCCTGGGCCTACTCCACAACCAACACAAACACCAACAACAGTACCCGGCCCCGTTCTACTCCCGTCGACGACTTTGCCAGCTCCTGCTCCAACCTCAACATCAGCGTCGACTCCCTCACCAACAAGTGAGCCCAAGGCGACCGACAAACCAAGCGGAGAAAGTGGCGAGAGCACCAGCGAGCCACTCCCAACTACAGCCACTCCTGTTGATGCGGCCACGACGGCGAATACAACTGAAGACGCAACGAACGAAGAAGCATCGGATGCAGCGTCTGGTAACGGCTCTAGCGGAAGCGAAGAGGAGACTGTCAAGATCAACCCAGCATCCACGCCGGCGCCTGTGGCTTCCATTCCTGCAAGTGCGGCGTCGACTACTGCATTCGCCTCCGTTACGATGGTTATCGTGGGTGGCATCACTGCAACTCAATAATACTAGGACAATTTCAGCACCAATTCAGCTTGGATACTGAAATTCGTCTTCCTCTGCTATGTGGCAGTTGTTTCCTCCTAAACCTGATGACTCCTTTCTTCAACAGGCAGTTAGTTGGCAGTCGCTTTTGAGAGGCCGAATCGATCATTTCCATTCCCGCAGACTCCCGGTGACGACAGCATGGAAGCCAACAGGGTTCTGCCTTTCGAATCGGAGCTGCTCGGTGCGCATTCGACAGCGGACGGGAATCGGTTCGGGGATTCTTGGGTTCATCGCACGTGGAGTTTCAGGGCGGCGAGAATCGAGTGGACACGACGGGGTGTCGAGAACCTGCACGTGGTATCCTCTTGTAGTGCTTCCCACGTGAGTTACATGCGAGAGTTTGCTGCGTCGAAAGCGATAGCGCAGTTCAAGCTTCTGAAGAACGAGTACCTCACCGAGATCCGTGTCCGCGAGTCGGACTCACGCGACCGTATCACTGCGATCTGCCTTCAAACCAACCTGCGTCGCTCTCAGTGGTATGGATCCGCTCAGGGAGCGATCCGCATGATTGAGGCTCCCGCTAGGTTCTACATTCACGCAATCCACGGGTCAAACAAAAATGGTGCCTGCCAAAACCTTGGTGCGTACTTTGTTCCGCTCGCCTCGCGCGTAAATGTTGACCAGAAAGCCACGTTGTGGGTGGCCGATTCGCCGGTGATCGGAGACGTCGCGTTCGACGAGGAGGCGGTCGGGTATACACGGTCTTCTGCCTGTACCGTGCGCGCGATTGTCGCCACTATTGGGCAGGGTGTTGAGCATGTGCGATTTGTTTCTCCTCACAAGTACCGACTCTACTTGGCCGTGACCGAGTCTCCTCTGGACGAAGGCGAGAGCTTGGTCGTTCTTGTGGAGGGCGAGCTGATCACAACACTTCATGCCCACGTCGTGGAGAGTACCATCCGAGCGATTCAGTTCAAGACGACGCTGCGAACGACCGAGTGGTTTGGTCCCGTGCCAGACCCAGACGCCGTGATTGAAACACGAAGCATTGAAGACGAGCCGAGGGCGACGCACATTGGTGGGATCTTCGTCATGAAGGGAGCTGGATGTATCAAGTCCATTGGGGTCAAGTTCTACAAGCGCAAAGAGTGAGTACGGCACTGCCACCACCAACCGCCCTGGTGGTACGCCAGATTGGGACAAGCAGTCGTTCTACCGGTGCACAAGTACTTTAGCACACCTTGAACGCAGACGCTATCTTCGTAATCCACGCATTTTTTCAAGAAGACCCTGGGTCTTCCTCATTGCGCTGCTGGTCAAATCCAAATTGTGTGGTACACATAAATTTGCACGCAGTCTTGTCGCTTGTAGATTGGCCCGCCAAGACGCACAACCATGCTTCCAAGTGACGACGAGCGCGCGGCGATCCGCACGCTCCACGGCAATAACGTGCCTCTGGACACGATCGCAGCCGTACTGGAGCTCTGTGTGGCAGCGTGCGATGCTGTTGTGAAGTCTGCCGCTGCTGTCGCGCGTCTCCCTGCAACGGAAGCCCCTCCAGCCCAGCGTGTAGTGCGCAAGAACTCGAAGCCGCATGAGTCGGAGCTTCTCGGTGCGCCTGTAGCAGACAGTGGACAGCGCTTTGGCTACAACTGGTATGCGCGTACAGTGGGCCATGGCGCTATAAGGGTGGAGTGGTCACGGCGTGGCATCCAGTCGTTGGTGGTGAGCAACTCCACCTCGTGCTCTAATAAGGCAAAGTTCGTGGCGACCAAGACCGCCTCGTGGTTTATCCTCATGAAAGACGAATACTTCACGGAGATTCGCGTGCGCGAATCCGAATCGCGCGACTGCATCACTGCGCTCTGTCTTCAGACCAACCTACGTCGCTCTCAGTGGTACGGAGCCGTGCGCGGAGAGGTCCGCACGCTCACAGCGCCTCGCGGCTTCTGTATCTTCTCGCTCCATGGATCGCACAAGGACAGCGTGCTACAGAATCTGGGTGTGTACTTTCTTCCGCTTGTGTTGCTGGACTCGGCCAATGCGAGAACGGCGCTTTGGATCGCGGACTCCAAAATCATTGGAGATTTGGCGCCTGATGCCAAGTCGCTCGACCACTTCCGGTCGAGTTTCGGCAATACCCGCGCGATCGTTGTCAGCACTGCTCCGCATCTTGATGCTGTTCGGTTCTTCGCTTCTCATCAGTACCAGCGGTGCTTGGCTGTGACGGATAGTCCACTGGGAGAAGGCGAGAGCATGCTCGTGCTGGCGGAGCGCGAGTATATCTTCCAGCTTCGGGCCTGTATCACGAATGGATACATCTCAGCGATCCAGTTCGGGACGACGCACCGGACGACAGAATGGTTTGGGGCTGCGCCAACTCCAGGAGCGCTGATCGAAACGAGACACGTCCAAGACTCTGCGCATGCGACGAACGTTGACGGGATCGTTGGCATGAGACGCGATGGCCGCATTCGATCCCTGGGCGTGATGTTTTACAGGAGCGCTGAACTGCGACGAGCGCTCACGTGGGGTGATCTGATTTTTCTGGATGCACCAGTGGAGGTGAGGGACTCAACTCAAGCAAGGATTGGCGCCGTCCAACCTACTACCACCACGGTAGACGTCAACGATAAACTCGGCAAAGGGCAACTTACTTGCTTCTAACAATGATGAGTAGTAGAATATCATCAGTGAGCAGCTCCTGATTGATTGAAGCCAACGTTTGACGTAGAGTTTGAGTCTATTGTCTCTTGCTCTTGTGTCTACAGTAGTCAGCAGTATACAAACCGTGACCGACGATTTTGGACCAGGAGCTACCACCCAATGTCCACGGAAAAATGGGTCAAGAGCGAACATGAAGAATTCGAAACAACGGATATCCAATTGGATGGCGTTGGAAGCATCACTCTTCCTGGAGTTCCTTCACATTCCAAAGCCAGGTAGGTGTACATTGCCACAGACGCGGGGTCGTGAGCCTTCGCCTGTTCGCAACTCCTCCTTCACTACCCATTTCCTGTTTTGTCGCTGATCCCAATGGAGGCCGTGGATGGATCGAAGCTTCTGGCGTACGAGTTAGAGCTTTACGGGGCACTATCGACTACTACGTAGTACTACCGCAACACGATGTGGGTACGGCTGGGATGACCGCACCTACGGCCTTGGAGCCGTCAACGTCGAGTGGGGCAATTATGGAATCAAGTCGATTCACGTGTCACGCAGTCTATGCAAGAATGCACGACACGTTGTCGTTCTCGGCGTCCAAGAGCGACTACTTGTTCGCGCTCATGAAGGGCGAGTACCTCTCTGAGATTCGTGTGCGTGAGTCTGTCAGAAGTGGCCACATCACTGTGTTGCCGCTCCCAGTGGTACGGGTCCACACAGGGGACGATATGGACCATCACTGCTCCACCGAGTTACTTCATCCAGTCGATCCACGGAGTAAACGACGACAACGTTTGCCTGAACCTCGGAGCGTATTTTGTTCCGATCTCGCTGCAAGGCCCTCCACCCAAGTCGTCCGAGTGGGTTGCGGACTCGGAGACCATTGGACCAGTCGCATACGATTCTAAGTCTGTCCAGAGCTTCGTCTTCCCGAGTGGCTGCATCCGTGCGATCGTGTTTGAGTTGGTTCCGTTGGATACACGGCTGCGTAGCGTGTGGCTTCTCGACACTGAGGAATACCAGCGATACTGTGCACCCGACTTCCAAAGGACACCACCTGCGTGTCCTCGCTGAGCACGAGCTCGTCACAGCACTCCGCGCCTGTCTCACTAGCGACTGCATGCTTGAAATTGGAGTCTATTGAGTTACGTCTTTGCGAACATGTGCAGCTACGGGGGGGACTAACAACTGCATCTTTGTGATCCAACTGGACACGACACGCCGCACGACGCAGTAGTTTTGGCCGATTCCACGGGACGATGTGGTGATCGAGACGCGAAGCATCCAAGACGAGCCGACGGCAACGCACACCTAGCGGGATGTTTGGGATGGAAGAGGTAAGCTAGGTCCTATCTACAGTATTAGGATCCTGTTCTACAAGCCGTCCAAACGAGTGAATTAGAGGGAAACAGTTGTACCGGAAATGATCCGACAGCTTCAACTTGATGTGGATAACATCGACCTAAAATTACGAGTGACGTTTGATTTTGGCGCGCATCTTCAAGATTGCACTTCTACTTCGAGCGCTCCAGTTCAGTATGGCGCGAGGAAAGCCCCTGACGGACGACGAGCGCGCGGCGATCCGCACTCTCCATGGCAACAGCGTGCCCCTCGAGACCATCGCAGACATGCTGAAGCTCTCTGTCGCAACGTGCCAAGGCGTCGTGAGGTTTGTCGCGGGAGAACCACAACCAAAACACTTGCTGCCGCATGTGTCTGAGCTGTTTGGCGCGCCAGCAGCAGCCAGCGGGCAGCGCTTCGGCTATGAGTGGACTGCGCGTACTGTGGGTCACGTCGCTGTGATGGTGGGGTGGTCGCGCCGCGGCATCCAGTCGCTCGTGGTTTCCAGAGCCAATACAAGCTCATCGATACAGACACAGTTCGCGACAACCAAGACAGCCTCGTGGTTTATCCTCGTGAAAGACGAGTACTTCACGGAGATCCACGCGCGCGAATCCGAGTCGCGTGACCGCATCACTGCGATCTGCTTTCACACCAACCTGCGTTGTTCGCAGTGGTATGGATCGGTACGCGGAGAGGTCCGGACGCTCACAGCGCCTCCTGGCTTCTACCTCAACTCGATCCACGGATCAAACAAGGACGGTGCCTGCATTAACGTTGGTGCCAACTTCGTTCCACTTACTTTGTGGAAGCCGGAGACAAGCTCAGTCTGGGTCGCGAATTCTACGATCATCGGAGATGTCAAGTACGACGGGGCGTCCCCAGAGAAGTTCCGCTCTGCTTTCGGGAATGTTGGCGCGATCGTTCTCAACTTTGAACCTCACCTCAAACAGATTCGGCTCTGCGTTCGTCACTTGTACCAGCGATGGCTTGCTGTTACTGCGTCTCCGCTGGAAGAAGGTGTCAGCATGCTCGTTCTTGTGGATGGCGAGCTCATCACAGCGCTTCGGGCGTGTATCGCTGATGCATTCATCTCTGCGATCCAGTTTGATACGACGCTTCGCACAACTGAGTGGTTTGGGTCAGTGCCGAGTACTGGAGCGAAGATCGAAACGAGACACATCTGTGACTTCCCGACAGCGACTCACATTGGCGGGATGTTCGGTATGATACAAGATGGTCGCATCAAGTCCATTGGTGTGAAGTTCTACAAGAACTAGAACCGATGGCGACGAACCGAAAGGCGAGGAGAAGTCGAGGTGCGACGCATCGAAGCAGAGCCGTCAGCGACCGATATTTGCGGAATCTTCACGATGGAGGGGGCGAGTTACCTCGAGTCACTGGCTGCGGCATTCTCCGAGTCGACTAAGTGAGGTTCGTCGACGTTGTCGAGCGTTAGTGGCTTCAGATCTTTGTTCCAGATGAGAATGCTGGGCAGCACGACAAACCCTCGAACCGAAAATCAAGTAATGCATGCATTTGGAAGCTTACGTATGGTGGACTGTGTTCACTCATCCCAGTCTATCTCTAGAGCACAGGCGTTGACAGGATATCCGTGGCCTGCTCGATGGTCTGGCATAACCGAATCAGCTCGCGCTTGATCGTCACAGCGTTGCCACTCTGCACCTCCTGCGCGACGCCCGGAAAGAAGCCCACGCGGTAATCATCATACTCCGAGATGCCGTACAGAGCCTGCAACAACCACAAAGCAAACGGTATCAGTCCCTATATCACTCAATCTCCAGCCTCCCCAACAACCAGCCACTTACATTCTTGAGCCACGGCATCTGAGGCAGACCCGCCGGCAGCATGAACGCCTTCTCCGTCATCAGCAGTCGCGTGTTCATCTCGCGCACTTTCTTCAGGTCCACCACCAGCTCCCCACTGATCAGGTTGACCATCGAATCACGGAGCTCTTTGATTTCCTTGGTCGCCAATAGCGCTCCCTCTTCGAATTCCGCGATGGACATCGCGAGGCGGTTCATGATCGGGCCGAGAAGCTGCGAGTCACGCGACTGCTTCTTGATGGCGTCCTGGATATACGCCTCACCGTACCGCAGTTCACGCGCGACCTCTGTGAAGTCATACTGCAGGAAGATCGCGTCACTGAACGACAGCATGATACTGCCGTAGAGCTGCGCTGCCGCACGGTGGAACGTGAACGACGGGTCAGCAAACTTCTTCATCCAGTCCATCGAGTCATCGCGGGAGTTCTCCACGCCAAAGTACCCGCCGTCAAAGCCCAGCTCAAGTGACGGGATCCCCAGTCGCGCTAGGAAAGGAGAGATCTTGTTGTCCGCGCCAGGCAGTGCAATGCGTGGGATCTTGGCAGTTGGTATGGTCTTGCGGGTCTCTGCGAGCCAGAACGCGTACACCGAGTCGCCCGAGTCCTTGAGGTCTTCGTGGGAGAACGTCGAGTTTAGTGGTAGCAGTGAGCTGGCGAGCGTGTAGTCTTCGTCGTCGCTCTGTACGCTTCCTTCGGTCGGCATGAAGAACCACTGCCGGCTCGCCTCCGTCAACGAACGCTGGTAGCGGCCACGGGCAGCGGACGACGCGCTGGAGAAGAACGAGTCCACGGGCACCTCGGACTTGGGCTGCACGACCTCCGTCGACATGAGATAGATGTTCTTACGGAGCGACGCCGCAGCCTCACAGTGGAGAGCGCCAGCGCCACGCACGACGTCACGGAGGTGCAGATACACGACACCACGACCGCCCAAGTGCGAGAAGTGGCGGTCGATCCACTCGGAGCTGCCCACTGAGCCGTACTGTTCGCCGTCAAACGACGCCAGCAGCAGAGTGCGGTGCGGCACCCAGCCATTCGTGAGCAGATCTCCGATCGCACGCACCATCTCGATAAACACGGCGTTGCCTGAGCCAGGCGAAGCCGCCCCGGCGTTGAGTGAGTCGCGCTGAGCACCGACAATCACATAGCGGTCCGCCTCGCGCGAGCCTGGCACAGTGATCAGCACGTTCCACACTTTCTTGAGCGTGTACTTGTTCTTGTTGTCCATCGAAATGCTGAAGTCGCTGGGGCCAACGCGGTAAGCCGTGGTTTTATCAGCCGCTGCAGCGCCTCCCTGCCAGGATAGAGGACCGAAGACCTGCGCAGCTGAGGGAAGCTTGTCATTTTGGGTCATCTGGCTCAGCAATTCGCCCGCGATCTTGGCGCTAACTGGTATGCTCACGACGTGCGGCACGATGTTGTACGTGTTATTCGTCGAAAAAACTTCCTCCACTGAGATACGATCTTCAGCGTAGCCAGAGAAGCCGTCAGGGGTGGAGGGATCACCGTTGCCCATGTAGACACTGCCGTACGACGCGTCGGTTGACACTCGCCACGGCCCGTCCGGGTACGGCTTGCCTCGAGCCTCCCCATCGTCAAAAGGATCACTGTAGTAAACGAGCCAAAGTGTAAGCTTCTCTGATCACTACCCAGAGAGAGGACCAGAAAGAGAGTACGTACTTGTACGTGAGCACACCAGCTGCGCCGTGCTTGCCAGCGAGCGCAACCTTTGCAGGCAGCGAGATGCCGCCACCCATACGAATCAACACGATGCAGTCGGTCACGTTCACGTTAGCTGCGGCCAACAGCGCAGCGTAGTCCTCGGAGCGGCCGTAGTGGGCGTACACGAGCTTGCCCGACGCCGAGCCGTTCTTCGAGTACATGTGGAACGCTGGGAACTAACTCACCACAAAACTTTATCAGGTGATAACCTCCTCAGTCAATCTCTACATGAATCGAACGTACCGCCATGCGCGGGGTCTTCTTGAAGTTGGCCATCAGATCGTACTTGGCGACGCCGTTGATCTGGATCTTGAGCGTCTCCGGTTCATTTGCCAGGATCTCAAACTCCTCCAGCTTGATGTATCGCTCTTCGATCCCGAAATCAATCGCTCGCGAGCGGATGAACTTGGCCATCTCCTGGTCGCCGACAGTGCCCGTGTGGCGCATACCGACTGTGTACTGCTCCAGACTCTCACGCGCTCCTGCTGCCGACGTAGACGACATGAATCGATGTTGAGTCGGTGGTAGTGCGCTGTTCATCACGGTATCATGTCAGTATTCGAACCAGCAACGCTGGTTGCTGGAGTGTCTAAGACGTACCTGAAAGACTCGTGGTGCGAGAGGTAGTGGAGAAACGCCACACAGAGCATGACCGAGAGGAAAAGTCCCATGAGCGTGGCCACACCGACGCGGTGGCGGCGCTGGATCTCCTCCTCGCTCACGTCGTCATCTACGCGGGCCGATCGAGGGCTGTCCATGTACAAGTTGGCCGAGCCCAGAATCGGGCGTTCGTCGTTATCGTCTTCATCCTCCCCGCCATGGTCGACACTCTCGGCTGGACGATCCAGCTGCAGCTTGAGACCACTGCGTGATGATGAATGGGAGTCGCCCGAGATGAAGCGCGCCTTCTCCTCGGATGCCAACACCTTACCGCCCATGGTTGCTCAACAACAGGAAGCGACTCGAAGCGCAGTCGATTTTGCAGTCTGAGCCCGTGCCCGAGCCTGTAGCCTTGTGTCTGTGGCCTTGCGGAAGGCCCAGGATCAGCGGCGACGGACAGGGCACGCAGAGGAGGAAGCACGCCAACAGCTTTTTTGGCGGACTCGCTAAACATAGCTTTGCGTGGGGAAGGCGGAAACTGCGATAGTGAATCGTCCGTTACGCGTGGGAAGCGAAGCCAGTGCTGTGCTTTGAAGCGGCCTCCGTTATTCGCTGCTTGCTTGCACATGATCATCCGACCTTCAGGGTTCAGGAAGTGGAAATTCCGGTTTGAGGATTGTCATCTTTTGAATTTTCCTGAGTTTGGTTGATACTGCACACTAGACATCCACCTACTCCTCTCGCTGCTGCGCTGCTACTGCTGCTGCGCCTTGGATACTGTACTCGTCTTGCTTTTCTACTGCTGCGTTTGGCTGGGGGGGGTTTCGAACGTGGCACTCGCTTCGTGCCCTTCTGTTTTGTCTCGCTTTTCTCGCATTCTTGACTCGTCGTTTTCTAATCTATCAACGCTGTTCCCCATTCCATTCGGGGAACCAGCGCGTTGCGTCGTGTCTTCAGTTCTCCCTTTCTCCATCAGCTTCAGATCTTCCAACACGCACGATACTGGACATACACACAGACTGGGGGACGGAGCTTCTTGGGCTCATCACCGACTCCCTTTCGCGCACTATCAACACACCACAGCGTCTAGCTGAAGCAGCTGATACTGCGGACCTTCTTCTTGGGCTGCTGGTCGGCAAACATTGCGACCACCGCACGCTCCACTTCCTCCACCAGCGCGTCACCGAACGCAGCATCCGACTCATCGACTGCCACCTTCTCCACCGCCTCAGCCACCAGCTTCTCCAGCGTCGACGGCTGCGAGAAATCGCCCTCACGTTGCAGGTGGCTACCGATTTCAAACAGCGAGAAGCCTTCTTCAGCGCCGGCCTTCAGCAGCGACGTGCAGATGCGCATCGTCGTGATACACTCCTCTTCAATGCTCAGCGAGCGCAAGATGGAAGCATCGCGAGACGCATCCAGCGACATGATGTGGTCGAGCTCTTCACACGTGAACGGGAACTGCGCCTGCGGCCAGCTGAGCCAGTCAAAGTTGGCGTTGTCTAGGTGCTTGTACGACGGCAGGCAGAAGCCGTGGTCGATGGGCGTCATCTCAAAGGTCGAGCTGCCTGGCGTCGACTTGTGCAGCAAGATGTTGCCAGCGTGGCGGTCCGTGTTGAAGAGCCGCACGTCCAGGATGCCCACCTTGTGGACTTCAGGCACGGAGAACTTGAGCGGTCCCATGTCTTCCGCCGAGCTCTCCGACTCCACAAAGGCCTGGACAGATCCTTCCTTGACTTCACCGTTGGCCAGTGGCAGCGACATCAAACTGGTCACTGGCACGCCGCTAAAGTTGCCGTAGGCCTCGTCAAGCAGGAACGCCGCACGCTCACGGAGCGCGCCGTTGCCGACACGGAAGCCCTTGTTCACAGGGTGCTCGGTCTCGCCCACGATGGCGTTGTCCTTGACGTAGCCACGCGGGTTCTTCGGAGCCATGTACTCTTCATCACGAGGCTTGAAGACTGCGAATGGCGTCGCGTCCGGAGCGCTAGCGTCCTGTAGAAAGTACACGCCACCACAGCCGTCGCTGGTGAGCCGCGTCTCCAGCGAGTGCTTGGCCACGAGGCTCTGGATGTTGGTTTCAAAACGGAGAAGCGGTTCACTAACGACCCAGAACGCAGGCGTCGCTGGCTCAGGCTCAGCTACTGGCTGCTGCAGGTCAGTGTCGACGATAGCAACGGACTTGGTGAGCTGCTCGCCCTTGGTGGACGCACACGGGACAGTGAGCTGCACGAGCGACGGGTAGAGACTCACGACGGACGCGCACTGCTGCAGCAGGTCCTTGGCCTGGCTCACGCCGGCGCTGAGTCCGCGCAGGTTCATCAAACGGCACGACAACATGGACTCACTCGACTCACTCACGGGATCGGGGAACTGGGGGTTGCACGGCGGCTGCGTGCGTGGGGAAGCGGGCGTCTTGAAGGCCGCGACAGCGTTGGCGACGGCGCGCAGTCGCAGATGCGCGTGGTGCTGCTGCGGCGTCTGGCGCGGCTCGCTCTTGGCGCGCTTGAGCGACCACTTGAAGCGCGACGACGTGGACGACGAGGACGTAGAAGAGGAGGCAGTAGTGGACGACAGCTTGGCCTTGTCGGAGGCCGT
>JAADXI010000125.1:0-40554 GCA_023337615.1 Pythium brachiatum | reverse complement strand
GCCTCGCGTGGCTGGGCATTGTGCTGATCTCGAGCACGCGCACCAGCGTCTTGGCGGCCTCGCGTGTTGAGATGCGTCGATCACTTGTTGTGGAGACCGTCGTGGAGCCTGTGGACTGCACCAGTGGCGGTGGCGGTCGCGTCGCCACTGCCACCGTCACACCACCACCAGCCGCATTACCAGAGACCGTGGCTCCTGCAGTTGTCGGCGGCGGCGCGTGGAAGCGGTTCACCAACTGCCACAGTGCCGGGTGTTCGGCGCCTTCGAGTCCCGTGCGGAAAATGCGTCTCACGAGCCGCTCGCGGTCGTCCACGAAGCGGTTCACGAGCTCCTGGAACACCTCGCGGCCCACGATCCCGACCTCAAGATGGCTCACAGCACGCACGTACACGGGGAACTTGTAGTCCACGATCAGTGCGAGTTGGCCCAGCGACGCACCGACACTGAGCAGACGCTGCTGTTGCGCTGAGGAGCTCTTGAGCGGCGAGGCACGGCCGGCGCCTGCGCGGTGGTCGTCCGGGAGACCCTGGCTCTGAGATGGAGCCATGTACTCGCACGTGCCGCGCTGCACGATCAGCAGCTCCGTGCTGATCTCGCCCTTGCGTCGCACAAAGTCGTCTTTCAAATACACGCGTGGCTCCACGCGCACGATCAACGCACTCATGAGATCGGCGCTGCAGCCTTTCCAGAGGTTCATGCGGCCCAGCGTCGCGGTGTACCGACACAGTGCGACCTCCAGAGCCAGCGGTGCACTGAGCATGCGGCTGTGGCCAAGAGCAGACTGCGAGAAGTGGAACAGCGAGCTTTCGCGGCCGTCCACGACGCCGTACTCGTGCGAGAGGTGCGTGAAGTACTGCTTCACGCGGTCCTGTAACGCCTCGGGCAGCCGCAGCTTGTCCATCCGCGCGGAGAGCGCCGCCAGTGACCGCTCGAGATGGTACGCGCCGTCGCGTTCCTGGTGCACGAGCGTGTCGAGCAGCAGCACGATCGCAAGGCGAGCGAAGGCAAACGCCGAGAGCACGACGCCCAGTAACAGCACCAGTAGCAGGAACAGATGCACGCGCAGTCGAGTGGAGTGGCCAGCGATCGTGGTGGTGGTCTCCGCTATACGAGAGGCGACCACGCCGTCTCCAGAGATTAGGAGACTCACGTCCACGAGAGCGTGGACGTAGGTCGCCCCGAGCTCGCCCTGTACGAGTGCGAAGCTGGCGGATGGCATGACGGCGTACCACCCACAGGCCAGGTAGTGGACGGCGACTACGAGGAGGAGCAGCACTTCGAGAACCACGGTCATGGTCGATACGTAGCGGTGTCGGTACTGTGTCCGCGAGAGCCACTGGCCGAAGGGGGATCGTTGGAGGGCGGCCAGGCTTAAAGGCACGAGACGGAACTTGAGCAAACGCAGGGAGGAGCCGACGTAGTACAGCGTCGGGTGCGAGTGGAGAAGAGGCGTGGAGGACGAGCGCACCAGCGACGCCACGGTCTCCAGTGGGAGGGAAGCGAGGGCGTCGAGAACGAACGTGCGGTGTATATACGAATGTGCGATCTGCGATCGAGTGGCGACGAGCACGCGGCCGCCGCTGGCCTTGGGGTCGTCTACGATGATCGCCGTGTTGAACGTGAGCCCCAGGTCGAGCAGCCACACGAGCTCGAGCGCGATGTTGGTGTGGATCAGGAGCCCGACGCTGTCGTCGTGGAGGAAGCTCACAGCAAAGGGCAGATACAGAAGCTGGACAAGCAGCAGTATCAGTACGACGACGTGGCGGAGAGAAGAGACGGATGACAGGGGCGAGAGCGGCTCGAGCAGAGACCGCAGGTGGAGCTCGAGCCGGTTGCGGAGCCGCCGCACGCTTCGCGCGAGCGAGATTCG
This sequence comes from Pythium brachiatum, assembly GCA_023337615.1. Taxonomy (NCBI): domain Eukaryota; phylum Oomycota; class Peronosporomycetes; order Pythiales; family Pythiaceae; genus Pythium; species Pythium brachiatum. The sequence continues at coordinate 38,684 of JAADXI010000125.1, read as the reverse complement.
CCGCTTGGTGGCGTCGTGGGGAGCCTCGCTCTCTGCGACGGCGGCCGTGGCGTGGGAGATGGAGATGGACGAGCCTTCGTTCGAGCGGCGTCGGATGCGGTCAAGCGAGAGTGACGAGCCCAGCCGCGTGAGCGTGAGCCTTAGGTCCTCGGCACTGCTGCCTCGCTGCAGGCGACTCGGGCGAGCCACAAACGCCAATGCAGCCGGCGTCTGGTACGCGTGGAGCCGCGAGGCCGGCCGCTTGAGAGCGAACTGCCGCAGCAGCGTCTCGTAGTTGGCAGTCCGAGCGTGGAGCGCGTCCGGGTCGTCGCTGTCCACGACGCTGAACGTGTTGACGGCCCGCGAACTGGGCGGCACAGAGAACGAGCTCTTGTGGGCCCGCGTTGGCTGGATGCTGAACGACTGCTGCGCCTGCGACGCCTGAAGCTGAGACTGTTGCGGGGTCACCTTGGCCCGCGCACTGCTGTACGCGATAGCCGACGCCAAGTTCAGCGGCGGCAGCGGCTCTGCCAGCCCAGCGGTGTCCTGGCCACTAGTAGGTGGACTGCTGGCTGTGATGGGGGACGCGGCATCAGCCAGCAGCTCCTCATCGTCCGGCGGCAGCTCCTGCCGCGACGACGGCCGGCCGAGACTCGGGGAAGGCATCGCTCTCAGCTGATGAGTCGGGCGGCAAGCGGACGCTGGGCACTACGCGCTTGTCCGCGAGCGGAGCGTACACACACGCTGCCACGCGCGGCTTCCACGACGTTGAGGCTGGAAATACACGCGGCGGACTTCGGCCACAAGAGGATGGGAATAGCTACTGTACACTACCGACCAAGAGGAGTTGGCACACGACGACTCGTCTTGCGGGGGTAAACTTGCGGTTTGTACATAAATCATATAGGTAGCTAGCTCGGCATCTCTACGCTCAGAGACGGCGGTTTGTGGGTCTGTGGGTTTTCATCTGTGGGTGGATGGATCTCTGGCCGGTCTGGAGCTGGAGCTGGATGCATTCTTCTTGGTACGACAATTCGCGCCATTTTCAATCTTCAGTTAGGAGGCCGCCGCGATCACTTCCGGCTCGGGCAGCTTCTGGTCCGGGTACATCTTGCGGATCACTTCCACGGACGCCAGCACGCGCATCGACTCGACCTGGTCGTCCAGGCTCAGCAGCGGCAGCCACTTGGCCTGCGGCGTCTGCGGGCGCGTGTTGCTCTTGAGCTGCTCGGACGAGCAGTACGTGACGACGCTCGAGGCGTCCACGCCCGACGTGTCCTTGGTCGCCTGCAGCGACACCGCGAGCGTGCCAATGTACGGCGCCGACGATTCCTTCTCGTCCTCCACCACATCTTCCGACACGTGGACCAGCACCTGCGACGCAAATGCGAGAGTCGGCAGGTTCACGTCCAGCGAGATCACCGTCGCGGGCGAGCGCTCGTCCACGACCACGTGTCGCGCCGAGATCTCCTTGTCCGCACACTGCACGCGCAGGTGGATCGGCGTCTTGCGGGCCACGCCTGCAACCTCTTCGGCGCCGTGGACGCGCACGCGGATTTGGTACGGCACGCGGCGGTTCACGACCTCAGTCATGGCCTTCTGGTCCCAGACCTGGTCGTTGGCCTGGGCCAGCGAGCCAAAGCCCAGACGCAACAGCACCTTGCCTGGGAACTGGTTCTTCGCCACGGCGTTCGTGGTGGGGTCGGCCACCAGCGGCACCCACTCCACCGCCGTGTTGTTGAACCCGTGGGCGAGCAGCTCGGCGGCCTTGAAGCGCGTGTAGCTCACGACCACGCGCTTCTCCCACTCGCCCGTGCACAGGCTCAGGACCACGTCCGGGATCTGCGTCACGTCGTCCGGGAACACGAGTCGGTCGCTTTCCTCCGTCTCGTTCCACTCCACCAAGCGGTTGTGGGCCGCCTTCTGCGCACTCGAGATCTCGTACATGCCACACGACACTGCGACGTAATACTTGCCCGTCGCGTCCGGCATTCCGATGCCACTGAGAAAGTGCGCACGCAGGCGGTAGACTGAGCTCGCCGGGAAGAGCTCGCGCGGCAGCTTGGCAGCGCGGCGCTTCTGGTGGCGGTCATCGTATGCGGCCGCCGGCTTCTTCACGATCTTGAGCGACAGCAGCACGCGGCCGCGGAACGTCGAGCCAGCGTCGTGGGTCGCGTTCATCTCGTCCACCGCCGCCTTGTTGTTGACGCCGATGAGCGGCGCGCCGTACAGGTTCACCCAGAACGGCTTGCCCTGCTTGGCCACGACTAGCGACTCGATGTCAGCCAGCATCACGTGGCTCACCACCTCGTCGCCGCCGATGCTGTCCCAGTCCATGACCGCCAGCGTCACGTCCACAGGCGGCGTCTTCTCCTTCACCACCACTGGCTCAGCCGCCGCTGGCGTCTGCGTCTGCGTCTGCGTCTGCGTCTGCGTCTCCGTCACCACGGTCGTCTCGGTCGCCTCGGTCTTCTCAGTCTCGGTGGGCTCAGTCGTCTTCACCTCCTCTGTCGCGGCCACCGACACGGTCTCCGCAGCAATCGTGGTCTCCACAGCCGCCTTGAGCTCCTCCGGCTTGAGCTCCTCAGTAGTCGTGGTCTTGATCTCCTCCGTGGCCGTCACGTCCTCCACCTCGATCTTCACGTCCTCCACCTGGAGCTCCTCGCTCTTGGGCAGCGCGAGCAGCAGCGTCTCGTGGAAGTTGGTCGTGAGCTCGTCGCGGCGGCCCTTGCGCGTGTGGATGCGCGTGCGCACGCTCTCCTGCGGCAGCTGCGTGAGCCACGCACTGGCGTACGCGTCAATGCCGCCCCCCGGCGCCGTCGGCTTGCGGTCCTTCACCTTCTCAAAGTGCAGCGCGTCCAGCGGCGGCAGCTGCTCCGCGCGGTGCACCGTGATCGCCGCAAAGCGGATCATCCCCTCAGCGTCCTCTCCGTCCTCCGCGTCGCTCTCGTCCTTCAGCAATCCTTCAGCGTCATTCACGCGTGCGATCTCCACGGCGTCCTCATCGTCCTCGTTCTCCTTCACAGCATCCGGTGCCGTGAGCCGCAGCTTCTCCGTGAGCGCCTGGAACACTGACGTACCCGGGCTCTTCTTCTTGCGCATGGACCGCGCGACGGTCTCCGAGTGCGGGTCGTAGATCCACTGCAGACGAATGTGGAGCACGCCGCGGTCCTTGTCGTTCTCCAGCTTCTCGTTCAGCAGCACCACGTCCAACTTGGTCTCTTCTCCCGCATTCTCGCTTATCATGTCCGCCAGCACGAGCTGCGCTCTTCCCAGCAGATCATTCTTGACTGTATCCTCATCTTCCACACGGAGCTCGAGCGTCGTGTGGGGGTCGCGCACCACGAACGCAAAGCGCTCGTCCCAGTGTGGCTTGAGCGTCTTGGCCACGCTCGCCGTCTGGAACAACTGGCCTGTGAGCGACAGCTTCACGGTCGGGTCGCTGCTGCGCTCGGCGTCGTCCATAGGCAGTAGATCACGGCCAGATTCGATCGTCACGTACAATAAATTGGGTTCGCCGTCCTTCACCGCGTCGTTTTCGACCGGAATGTCAGGCTTTTGGACCGAAGAACCGGGCGCCGCGCGCGCGAACGTCAAGCGCAGCTCGCCCGTGGCGTCCTTGGCCATCTTGCCCTCCACTTTCTTGACCTGGAACCACATGTCGCCGCCTTCTTCCGCGAGTTGAAGGGCCGTGTCCACGGGCACGAGCACTTCGCCCAGCACGTCGTCGTACTTGAGCGCGTCAAAGTCCACGACCGTAAAGCGCAGCGTCGTGACCGTGCGCAGATCCGTGGCGTCGTCGCCGTCGCCCAGCACGAAGCGCTCGAGCCACGAAGGGGAAAGCGTCTTGGTCTTGATGGCCGTGCGCAGCGTCTCCGCGCCCGCCATGACGTCGCCGCGCTGGTCCAGCAGCTCCAGCAGCACGTACGGGTCGCTGAGTCCATTGAAGTCGCCCGAGAGAAGCCCGCGGGCCTCCTCCACGCCCACGCGCAGCACCGGCGGCACGCTCGTCGCCATATTCACGAGAGGAGGGAGTAGGAGGGAGGATTTGTTGGCGTGGGTTTTGTTGGAAAATGATACTGTTTTGTTGGCGTTTGTTTGCTTTGCTCCCAGAGACTCACTCGGACCCTCGCCAACGTTTTCTTTTCCTTCTCTTTCTTCCCGCCGCCGACAAAAGGAAGGGGGAGGGCAAACCCAACGCTCTTGGAGTGAGAGGAGATTCATCTCGAGTTTGTATGGCGAGTTTCCAGCACAAAGACACAAAAAACGATTTATCATTTAGATTTGTTCCAATACAAGGCATATTTGTCAGAATGATTTGACTGTGAGGGGATCGGAAAGTCACCTTGTTTTGAGAATTGATGGACTGTTGAACTTGGGTTCAGAGGGTTCACAGCCTAGGCCGGTGAATCAGGATTATGTGTTTTGACGGTAATTAGGAAAGACTCATCCTTCGAATAAGTATGTTATGATGCGTTTTTTATTATGTTTTATGTAATTGTACAGGTTATCGAAAATTTGCTGCTTGTGGAGAGACAAGAGCGATGAAGCCATGCCTTCGTCTCAAGTCCCCGAAGCTGAACTGAGATCGCTCTTCAACAGTTCAAGAGCATACTGCAAACAGCTCACCGACAGTCAGTTTAGTTAGACTTCCCGCGACTCCTCACGATATGAACCAAGTCGTCGGCAAGCGATTTGCCGAGTGGCGTTAGACCTGATGCTCGTCAAGTTGACGGTCAACGGGTCTCCGGTTCTGACCTGTCAAATCCGATGTATCACCTGTACCCAACGTTTCGTTCGATCTTTTGCGTGTCACAGGAACCTCTACAAATCTATGTATTGACTAAATCAATCACTCCTTGATCGACTTGTAAAGTGAGACCGTGTGGGATGTACCATATCCACAGCAACCTCCTCACTCCGTACTCCGGACTATTAGTATGCACACGCGGAACGACGCCACTCACTTCCACCAACGCACTCGCTACTGCAGCTCTCTCTCTTTCCATCGGCTCAGAACTCCTGGCTGACCATGCGGTTCCGCTCCAAAAAGCCTCGCTTGCTGGACGCCACGCGGTCCTCACTGCCCGTCTCCGTCATCCGCGCGGCTGCGGTCATCGCACGGCGTCGCACCGACGGACGCTCTTCCGCGTCTGGGTACTGGTCCTGGTGCTCGTCCTCCTCTTCCTTGTCGCTGTCGCCCTCGACGGCCATGCCTTCGCGGAACTTGAGCAGACTGCGCTCGACGAACGGAGACGTAGTACGGTACTGGTCCGCGACCCAAATGCGCAGCGTCTCCAGGAAGCGGCCGTCGCCCTCGCCACCTCCGATGGACCCACGGCTGTAGGTCGTCGAGCCGACCGTGGACGCGTTGCTGCCGTCGTCCACGCTTCGCACTTCCGCCGCGTTGTCGCTCTCGAGCTCCCACTCGGTCTTGACCTCGAGGTCTTCGCGGTCGCTACACACGCGAATCAGCAGCGGCACGAACAGCTTTCGGATATCGCGACGGATGCCTGGAATCTCCAGCGCACGCGCTTGCAGTTGCTGGGAAGACTTGCCGTTGACGATGTCGGCCAGCCAGTTCAAACAGAAACTGAACTTGCGCAGGTTCGAGCGACAGATCTCGAAGCGCAGCAGCTCCAGCAAGTCAAGCTCTTCCACGAGACGTGGGCAGCGCGCCAACACGAGCTCCTGCACACGATAGAACAGCTCGTCCGAGTTCTCGAAGCCATGGCCACCCAGCGAGTAGCAGCCTTCACACAGTTCGAAGCCCACACACGTCGAGCATGAGTAGCGGCTGCCGACGATCGGTGTCACCTTACAGAACTGGCAGCTCGAGCCTTCGTGGACGTACTTGGTCTGGTTCAGACGCGTCACGCGCTGCTTCGCAGCCATGGCCATGTTGCCCATGAGCTTCTTGGTCTTGTCCGAGAGACCGATTGGCACCGTCCACTTTTTGCCACTGCCCGCCTTTCCTTCTCCTGCCAGCGTCGCTGGAGGCGCAGGACCTCCCTCACCGTTCAGCGCAGCGGCAGCCGCGGCTTCGTTAGGTGTTGTCGGAGGCTCCATGGACTCTGCCTGCCCGTTCGCGTTAGCCGTTTGCTCCTGCACGGGCTTGGACACGTAGATCGCCTTCTTTTCGTTCGTGAGTGCACGCGACGTGTGCATCACGAGCTTGGACACGTCATCGTGCGAAGGCCCGAAGAACGCGTGGCCTTGGCCGAACCGCTTCTCGCCAAACGCCAAGCCGCCCGTGAACTCGCTCTCCCGCGGCTCCAGCGTCAGACGGACGTCAGTGACCAGCGTGCGACGCTGCATCGTCGCGTACGTCACACGCACGTGGCTGAGGGCCTTGATCAGCGGCACCAAGAAGTCATGGAGCTCTTTCTTACACTCGGGCGGCACACCTCGCACCAGCAACTGGGACTCGGCGACCTCGGGGTACTGGTCCGGGTCCAGCACTTGCCGCAGGATACGCTCCGCACCTTCCTTGGCGTCGTACGGGAGCCTGTTAATAAATGCTTCGATCCGCTGCCAGTCAAACTCAGTCGACTTGGCGCGACGGATCTTCTTGTCATCCTCCCAGTCTTTGAGGATGTGGTCGGCAGTCGGATCCGTCGGTGGCAACAGACCACCAGCCGAGATAGGAGGCGGCGTACCTGGTGGCGTGTCTGGTTCCTCTTCGTCATCAACGTCTTGGTCGCCGCCTTCTTCGTTTTCGTCCGTCTTCTTAAGACGATGCGTAGGGCCAAATGCGTCATTGTCATCGCGACTCACGGCCGACGATCGTCGGCGTCGCTCCAGTTGCTGCAGCTGCGCTTCCAGGTCCGACAGCGCGTCCTGCTTCTCGCGTAACTGCTTCATGTGTTGGTCCTGCTCGTCCTGGAGCGACTGCTCGAGACTCGCAATGCGCTCCTTGTGGGCGGTGATCTTCTCCTCGTCCAGCTGCAGCGACGCATCGCGGCGGTCCAGATCCTTCAGCAGAATCGTGTTCTCCGACTTGAGCGCCTGGATCTCAGCCAGGAACCGCTCCTTTTCCAGCGCACGGTCGCGTCGCTCCTGCTCCAGCAGCTCGCTTTCGCCTGCCGCGGCCGCCACTGCAGACGACGCTGCTCTCGCGTCGCTCTCCTCCAGCAACGCAGCGCCAGCCACCGCTGCAGCAGGCAGATCCTTGCGTCCTGCGAGCCGCGCCGACGACTCCAACCGCGACACACGCGCCTTTTTGTTGGAGGCCTCAAGCGCGCTCACAAGGCCGCGCAGCGCCTCGCTCTCTTCCTCTTTGAACTTGATCTCCTGCTTGAGGAACGAGATCTGCTTGTGCGACGCATCGAGCTTGGCGGTCTCAAGCGAAAGCAGTTCGTTCTCCTTGAAAATAAACTCGAACTTTTTCTTCCAGCGGGTGAGGTCCTTCTTGAGCTGGATGTAGTTGGACTCGTAGATCTGCAGCTCGCGGATCTTGGTCGCGAGCTCCTCCTGCGTGGCGCGCAGCTGCTCCTGCGTCACCTGCCGCTGCGCGAAGCTCGCGCGGTTGCTGCTGAACGCCGGCGGCGAGTCCGCCACCATCTTCGCGGTCGTTCCCTCCTGCGTTGCTTGTTGATGTGGCCGGCAATGCAAGCAGCTCAAGTCCCAACTGGCTAAAATGAATTGCACATGCAATTCATTTTTCGCCAACAAAACCTACCACGATTCTCATTTGAATCGCACCGACGGTTTAGTGACACTCTAGCTTGAGTGACGCTGCTCGAAGCTTGTGGATGGATTGTTCCAACACCAAAGAGACCACCAAAACAACGAGGAAGATGTGGACGGCTTTGCGGACTTCGATGGCGCGCCGCGTGACGGCGCCTGCGGGCGTGGCGCAGCGCTGGCTGGCGACCAAGACGGAGGCGGAGCTGGCCATGCAGAAGTCGCTGGAGGCACAGCTGGAGGCGTCGCACGTGAAGGTGGTGGACGTGTCGGGCGGCTGCGGCTCCATGTACGACGTCGAGGTCGTGTCGCCGCGCTTCGAGGGGCTCACGCGCGTCAAGCAGCACCGTCTCGTGAATGAGGTGCGTTCTATATTGAGGCAGGTGGTTGTGTGGAGAGTCTGAGTGTGGACATATGCGTGTTATTAGGCGCTCAAGGCGGAGATCAAGGACATGCACGGCCTCACGGTGCGCACCATGACGCCGAGCCAGTACGCCAGCAAGCAGTAGACTACAGTACAAGACCTATCACCGCGAGCGGATACAAGCAAGCAGTACTGTACTACGGGGTACATCAGAACGATAGAGACGATAGCGCCAGCGGTGGAAAATGCACAATACAAACATGTTTATGGAAGAGCGAACACAATGGAAGCGGTCTTTCTACATCTTCATACCAGGAGCGAGCGTCTGCGAGTGACTGATTGAGCCAGCATGGGAAGCAGCACACGAGTCGATGTCTACGAATGGTGCGCGTACTTGCCGATGCCCGACTCGCTGATGATGCAGATGTGGTCTAGGTCCCGGAAGATCTCGTTGTAGTCGAGGCAGTAGCCCACCACGAACTTGTCCGGGATGGAGAAGCCCACGTAGTCGGCCTTGAAGCCACAGCTCTCTGGGTTGCGCTTCTCCAGCAGACTCGCGACCTTGACGGACGCTGGCTCGAACTGCTGCAGGTGCGGGATGAGCTTGGACATGGTGCGGCCCGTGTCGATGATGTCCTCCACCAGCAGCAGGTCCTTGCCCTTGAACTTGGACAGGTCGGCGCCCGAGATCTGCACGTTGCCCGTGCTCTGCGTGCCTTCGTAGCTCTTGACCTTGATGAAGTCGAACGTGAACGGCACGTAGTCGCACTTGTTATACTTGTGGAACAGACGCAGCTTCTCAACCAGGTCGTGGAAGAACGCGCTGCCACCCTTGAGCACACACAGCAAGTGGATGGTCTTGCCTTCATAGTCGTAGCGGATGTCCTGCGCGATCTTCTCCACGCGGTCCATGATGAGCCCCGTTGGGATGAGCACCGACGACACGTCGTCCTTGTAGTGGTGCGGGATCAGGAAGTGCTTCTTGTCGAACATCGCATCGTCCTCGAGGAAGATGCCGCGGCGCGCGTCGTCGCTAGGTGGTTGCTGTTATCCACACACACACACACAGACTCAGCATGCAGCTACACAGAGATACACACACAGAGACGTGCGTGGTGCTGCAGGACGTACCGCCATGGTGAAGGAGACAGCCGAGAAGGGAGATCGGTGGTACGTCACGCGCGGAGGAACGGCGACTGTGGACCGACCGATCAGATTGGCTGGCTGAAGCAACGGAGTGATCAGTGGCAGTACTTTCTTACCTCCGTTACTAGATAATGTTGTGTCACGCTGTGTGAACGTCAACATCACATAATCGAGGTCGAGAAGGTATCCAGGGTTACACCTGCTGTCGATAAATTTCGATAGGGGTACGCTAGATATCTTTCTTTACGGTGTTCTCCATATTTACCGCGGCCACGTTGCAGAGCCGAGGAGCTCTTCAGCACATCAGCGTCATCGTCAGTATCCCCCTTGATCTCCGCAGCGCAGCATGTACTTCTGCAGCGGCCCGCCGCGTACGTACGCGCTAGACGCCAGCAGCACCGCTGCCTCGGTATCTCCTCATGGACAGCGCGTGGAGGACGTCGCGCTCGCCGTGGATCCGCTGCAGCGCGTGGTCGCGCGCGTCACAGACGCCGCGGTCTCTCTCTGGACCTGCAGCGCGCGCGCGCGACGGCTCCACGCGCAGCGGCTTCTGGTCGTCGTGCCCCGCGGCGGCCGCTTCCTGTCCAGTGTACAGCGCGAGAGAGAGGAGACACAGCTACCGCCCGTCGACGGCGTTGCGGACGGCGGCTGTGACGACGTGCAGACGCTGTGGGCGGGGTGGGTCGTGGGCGATCGGCTCGCAGTGGTCGAGCGAGGCTCGCAGGTAGTCGAGTTCTACGCGTTCGAAGGACTGCCAGCGATCGGTGCTGCTCACGACCCACTGGCTAGTGTGGACGCTGTGACGGAGACGGCGCCGCTGTCGCCGACTGCGAAGGTCAGTGTCCAAGGCCGCTTCGTGGACGAGTACGCTTTGAACCAGGGCGAGTCCACTCGCGATCGCGAGGACGTCGCGTGGTCCATGACTGCTGTTGCCGGCGGACGCAATGTGTTTGTGGGCATGGAGAGCGGGCTGATCTGCGTGCTGGAAGTTGGCGGCAGTAGTAGCAGTGGCAAAGCCGTCGAGCGACTCTGGAAGATCGACGTCGTCGCGCACTTGGGTCCGTCGTCGCCCCCTGCAGAGCAGAATCCACTCGCTAAGCCGTCGTGTTACGGCATCACCGCCGCGAGTGTGGACGCGTCGGCGCAGCTCGTGCTGGTCGCGTGTTTTGAAGGCGGCAAGTGCTTCATCCTGCTGCTCACGCCCGCGTCCAAGACCATCGAGCAGCTTCTGTCGCTGGTCAACACCGAGCGTGGCAATGCGACCACCACGGTAGCGGCAGCTTCCTCTCCAGCTTCGTGCTACGGACGCTGCACGACAGTTGCGTTGGACACGAGCGGCACGAGGCTCGCGCTGGGCTGGTCGGACGGCGGCGCCTCGCTCTTTCGACTCGGCGTCCAGCGCACAGCAGAAAAAGAAAAGACTCCACAGCACCAGCTTCGTCTCGAGCCACTGCGGGAGCTGTCGATGGCGCCGTGGGGATACACGACGCGTGACATCGGTGGAGTGACGACGCTCGCGTGGACGCAAGACGCCCGCGCGCTCGCTGTGGGCTACGAGCTGCGTGGATTCGCCGTGTTTTCCACTGACGGGTGCCGTCTCATGTCGTCGCTGCCTCAGCACAACCAGGAACGACCCAGCGCCTCCACTGCCACGGATGATAGTGGAGATATGTTCAAGGAAGTGTGTGTGCATGGTGCGCTGCGACTCACGTGGTCGGTGGAGAGCTCCTCGCTCATCGTCGTCGCCCGAGGCCAATCGTTTGAAGTGCCGTTGGTCGTGGATCCACTAGCTGAAGTGGCTTCGCCTCCAGCCGAGCCAGAAGACTCCCAGTCGCGACCGGTGCCAGAACTGCGTGTGGAGGATTTGTTCGAGCGTGTGGAAGTCCCGCTGTTGAAGGAGGCTGACGGTTTGTGTCTGTCTCTCTCGGGAGCTCCTGGGCGATGCGGTGCGTGGGTGCGCAGTGACACGAGTTTCACGCGACGACGAGATGGTGGGGTTGGTCCAGCCGAAGCGTCGGGGAAGATCGAAGGTGGCGACTTGCTGATCGCGATCAACGACAACGACGATATCGTGAACTGGCCGTTCGAACAAATCATCCAAGAGATCAAGGCGCTGCCCGACCAAGCTAATGTCACGCTGGCATTCATGCGGCTGCGATGGGAGACCGTGTACAAGCTCGCGACTCGTGCGTTGGCCTCGCGGGCGTTCCTTGTGCAGCACGATCTCCAGGCGCTGCTGGATGAAGACGAAGAAGACTTGTGTATCCGCGAGTACGCGTTGCGTATGCAGGAACACTACGGCGACTGTGACTTGGAGGAGCGACCACCACTGCTCGAGTTCGAGAAGCGCGCCAAGTTTGACGGCTGGGAGGCGATCCAAGGTACTACGCAGAGTGCTGCCCGCCACAAGTACATCAAGCTACTGCTCGCGCTTTTCCCAGTGTGGAATCCGCTGCAAGTGCTGCATGCACTCGCTGAATTCGCGTCCCAGCACGTCGAGACAGAAGCTGAAGATGAGTACCTGCAGCTCAAACAGCTCCGGCGCCTTGGTGACAGCCCACGTAGCCGTCAGCGTCGCAGTCAAGAATTCGACAACGAGCCTGCCGAGCCAGCGCCCGTGCCGATGGAGCGTCGCCGTCGTATGAGCCGACTGGCGTTTGCCGAGTACGACTTCGCGCGCAGCGTGCCGCTTGCGAATCGAACGTCCAAGCTCGTGCTGATCGAAGATGCGTCGATTCGCAAGCTCTCGTCGCCGTCGCTGGATGATCCGTGTGCTCTTGTGTCTGCCCAGAGCTGGAGTGTTCCGGCCGAGTTTGATGCCAAGTGCTGTCCATTGCGTCTCGTAGCCGTGAGCACCAGTGGCCAACAAATCGCAGTCGCTGGTCAGCGTGGCTTCTGTGTACTCAACCTCAACACAGGCAAGTGGCGGCTGTTTGGCAATGTCCACGACGAGCAAGACCTGTTCGTGCACGCACTGCTGTGGATCCAAGAAGACGTCGTGCTGGTGAGCTTCACGCGCTTCCGTGAGCAACACAGCGTGCTGCATGTGGTCGCGTACCCGCGCAACCACTTGGATGAAGCCTCGATTCTCGCGTCGCTCGACTTCCCACGCGCGAGCCCCAAGCATGACAGCAGCAGCCACGTGATGACCGCGATGGAGAACGACGAAGATGAGCGCAACGTGTTCTGTTTGCTTCGCCGCGAGCTGTGGTGTCTTGGTGTCGAGTGCAGCGGCAGCCTCGGGATGCAAGGAGCCGATGAGCTTAAAGTAACGCTGAGCATTAAGCGACAGGTTCGACTGCCGTCGTCGTTGTACGACGCAGCAGTGACCACCACGCGAATCCACGACTTCACGGCCATTCCGCGCGTGCTGCATATCCAAACGGAAGAAGAGGCGTCGCGACGGAAGAAGCAGCAGGAAGACGACGACAGTGGCGGCTGGTTTTCGTCGCTGGTCAACATGCTGGCTGGCGGCGAAGTGCCCGACCAGTACAAACCCGAAGAAGTGCTGCCGCGATTCGCGTTCCTCAACGCCGACGGCCAAGTGATTGTGTGGGATCCGGAGAACCGTTCCCAGCGACTGCTTTGCTCGAACGTGACCACGATGACGCGTCTGTTCGTGACCCACGAAGTCTGTGCGACGTGGCCGACGCCGTGCCGCTTGATGTACGGACTGTACGGTCCGGAAGGCATGAAACTCTGGCTTCCGTTGCTGGACGGCGTGTACATGGCGCACACCAAGGCGTTTGAAGACGACGCAAGCCGATTGGAAACGTTCTTGGCGTGCCACGACCCACTGCGTGCCAAGACCTACGAGATCGAGTTCGGCACGGCTCCTGCGACGGCTGAGCTGTACGAACACGTTGTGAACGAGTACGGTATTGTGCTGGAGGCGTTTGTGGCATCAACGGGCTCGCGACAGTTGGAAGAAGGCGTGAGCAACTTGCGCGGCTGCATCACCACGATCGATGACGCTGCGTCGCGCGATCTGATGCTGCGCTTTGACGCGGATGTGACGCTGCTGGGCATGCAGCACGTGTTCGGACTGCTTGTGGGCATCTCTCAGGACGTGTACATGCCGCCAGGCGCCGGGCTCACGCTGCCCTGCTACGACGTCTTCAGCCGCGTGCAGCCTTTCTTCCACAGCGTTCTCTGTCTGCTCGTGCGCAACAACCAGATCACGTGGGCGAGGCACATCCTCGTCGCTCTGCGGCAAAACCACTTCGCGTTGTCGTCTCCAACGCAGGAATTGTTTCTCCACGCGATGCTCGAAGCCTGTTTCAACAAGCAGATCTCATACGCCAAGTTTGAGCAGGCCATCCAGTTGCTGCAGCCACAAACCGCAAGTGCATCGGGCGAGCACCACAACTCCGGAGACATGGACGAGTACTGTGAGATCGTTGCCCACGTGGCACGGAAGAGTGAGCCGTCTCGCTTGAAGCTGCTGTTTCCTGCCGCGGGCGATCCCACCGAACTCCTCTCTGTGTGCCGCCAGCGTGGTGAACTGCGTACTGCTGCCAACTTCCTGTTGATCCTGGAAGAATGCTCGACCGCCGTTGACAGCGAGGGAGAGGAAGCTACCGCCATCCCAACGCCTACTCTCGCCTTCCGCAGCGCGTGTGCCGCCGAGCTCGTCGCCCAATGCATCGAGCAGGACGAGTGGGCTCTCGCCAAACACGTGGTTCGCGTCGCGCGCGAGTGGATCGATGAGGAAGCCCAGACGCACGAGACCTGCTACATTGACGAGCAGCTTGGCAAGTTCTGCTGGCAGGATCTTGTGAGCGGACGCTTCGAGCGCGTCGTGTGGTGTATTGAGGAACTCCAGGCCGTGCTGCCGCAGCTCGAGGGGCTCGACATGGGCATCGTCGACACCGAAAAGGAGCAGATCACCCAGCGCCTGCACGATGCCTTCGTCCAAAGCGGCAACTTGAATGGCCTGAGGTATGTTGTTTGTCGTCAGTTACCATTTATACATGTTGGAGTCACTGACAAATTGTTGATGTTTGTAGTGTGCTTCTGGAAGCTGTGACCCAGGCCAAGTACGCGGACTGGACACTTGTTCTTCAGCGCGTGCTCGCCCAAGCAAATGATCCTCAGCCTTCGTCGCAGTGAAGTTCCTGAGTAGCCGATCGACAGAACTGTCAGCTCAGTAGACACTGGCGGGTGCATCCGTCCGTGAATGAGCCTCGTTTTCATATATATTACACGTTCATGCGCTCCATTTCCGGGATCCGTGACACGCTGCGGCAAAACAGGATCTGCGCCGCAACCTCGATATCGAGACGCGCCTTCTTTTCACGCATGAGCTGGCCGTAGTTAGTAAACGCCTCGTAGAACGGCACGGAGACCGCACTCATGCATAAATACTTCTTCGCGAGCTTGGCCAGCCACGGAAAAGAACGCACGTACCGACTCCACCAATCCAACGGGTCATTTTCTCGGTCATCCGTTGCAGGTAGAGAAGGCGAGTCGAGGTAGAGCTGCACGTGGGCCTTCAGCCTGTCGAATAACTCACTCGCTGGGTCGTGAGCGTCGGGGACAGGGAAAAACGCATTCAGAATACCACCTTTCTTGCCCACAACTCCGCTGTTGTGGCCGAGACCAAGAGCAGCAGCGGCTGCTGCAATCTTGGCCTTCTTGTCGTGGTGGTCAACGCTCTGGTCCTTATCACCTCCACCAGCACTGTCGACCAGCTCCACGTGGAGCATCTTGAGCATCTCGATCAGCTGCTCACGCTCGCTTGGATCGAGGAAAGGCAGGGCCTTGAACCGTGGATCTAACAGACACGACAGATACGGCGAGGCTGGAGGCATGGCGCCACACGAGCAGAGAGGCTGCGCAGCCGCCAGCGCACTGGAGATCGAGTTGCGCACGGCAGACGCGAGCGACGTCGCGATCCACATCTCAGCAGCGTCGAGATGCTTCCGAATGCTGTGCATCAGAGGCAGAATGATCGAGAGACCTGGGTACTCGCAGTTAGTCGCAACGTGGACGACACCTTCAATTGGCTCCAACAGCCGTGCGAGTTCTTTCAGATTCGCCCACTCGTCGGCCGACAACTCGCAGCACACGAAGCGCAGCTGCATCGGACGTCGGTTCGGGTTCGTGTCGCTCTCCAAATTACTCTTGTACAGCATCAGCATCTGCTCGAGTTCCACAATGCGACAGATCATCTCACTTGTCGAGTTCCAGCGGTCTTCAAAGTCGCAAATTACCGAGAGCGCAGGCAATGGCAAGCCAGAGCTGCTTCCCGAACCGCCTCCGTTCGATCCATTGCCGTTGTGACCACCACCGTTTGGCGACAGCTTCGGGGACTCGTTCGATGCCTTACCCTCGGTACCATCGTCTTCGTCGTTGCCATCACCGCCCGACCCATCGCCACTCATGCCAAAGTTTGCCTCTGCGACTTTGCGCTGCAGTGACAGGAAAATCTGGTACTCACTTGGATTCTGAATAAAGTACGAGACATAGTTGCGGCATCGTCGAATGAGCGGCGCGCACTTCATCAAACCAGCCGACACCGCGTTGTCGAGGACGTTCACGAAGCAATTCACGACTGTCAGTCCTGGGTACTCCTCATGGATGGCCTTGTCCTCCTTGCCATTCTTGAGCATCGTTAGCGCAGCAACTTTGTTCGCAGGAATGTCCCACTTATCCATGACGTCGCGAAGCAGCGCGATTGTATTCACGCTCTCGTCGAGGGGCAGCACGTACACTTCGAGCACACAGTCTCGACGGCTGAAGCCCTGGGAGATCCAATGGCCACTCACGGTGAGCACGTTCTGGCCGAAGACCGACTTCCAATTGTTCAACGACAGGCTGAGCACGTCGACCTCTGCGATCACTTCTTTCAACATCTCCCGCTGGGAGTAGTAAAGATTGGCCAACGCGAGCTTGAGCGTTTCCTCCGAAGGCAGGAACTTGGTGTTCGGCAAATGGTTGGGGTAATCCGTGCCGCTAACCAACGCCCCGAGTTCCGCGCCCATGCGAGACACGTCGAGCGGCTCGTACTGCGCGATCAAGTACTTGAGCAGGCGATGCGTGAGTAACTTGTGCTGCTGCGGGTTGCGGCGGCTGCTGGAGTTCCGCGGGGCAGCGTACAGCGGCGTCATTACCGTCGTATTCACGCCACCGCTCCCAAGAAGCGAGTTTGCCATGGCGCTGGACAGCAACGTCGTGGCCGTGTAGTCGAAGAGCCGAACGTCCCCACCAGCACCGGCAGCCGCGGCCGTCGCGGCGTCCATGGCGCCTGTATCACTCAATTCAAAGCCCGGAGGGAACTGGAGCCCACCACCGGGACCTCCCACTCCCACTGCGTTCGGTGTGTGGAGGGTCACGAAGCCCGACGGATCAAACTCGGCCTGTGGGACGCCTCCAGTCGGCGTGGACGCAGCCAAAGGCACGGTCGTCGTCGCTGTCGCTGCCGCGATGGTGTACTGGTCCGTGTCTAGCATGCCGTGGATGAGTTTACGGCGCTTGGCGGTGGTGGCACGGCGACGCGCGTTCCTCAGTTCGATCAGCTGCCTACGCGTCGTCTCACTGGGTGAGAGCTGGCCGAGCGACAACGCAGAGGATGACGACGCGCCGCCAGTCGAGGCGTCGTGGGTCTGGTGGTGGTGGCTTGACGACGGCGACGAGATCCCAGGCGACGTGGCCATGGCGTTCACACTCGCAGCCACCGCCGCAGCGACAGTGGCTGCGGACGGCGCGACACTAGCAGTAGCAACGCCCACGCCCACGTTGAGTGTCCTGGATGCCACCACCGACGCACCACTCGCCATCGCCGCCGCTAGCGCACGCTTCCCGACTCGAGGACGCTTGTAATCTGCCGCCGATTTGCCGGGCGCGTACTTCTGGTGCTTCTTCCGCAGGTGGCGGTTCATCGTGCTCGTGCCACCCGAGTACGCGAAGCGCGTGACGTTGTTGGGGCAGAGCGTACACACCACGAACTTGCCGTTCGCTTCCTTGACAAAGTAGTCCCAGATGAAGCTGGGCAGCATCATCGTCGGCTCGCCCTTGTCGTTCACACGCAGCCGTCCAATGCTACGCGCCCCGCTGCTTCCATTCGCGCTCGTGTTGCTGTTGCTGCGACGTCGTCCCTCCATAGCATCGGCACTTTCCGCAGTCATTTCCACAGATTGCTCGGCTGTTTGGACGCTCTGCGCGACCGTAGCTTCGACCATGGAGACGTCTGCGTGGTCTGTGCCGTCGTCGACGTGGGCTTCCGTGCCGCCCATGGCCACAGAAGCCGCCAACACGTCGCCTTCATGGCCCGAAGTTTCCTCATCGTCGTCGTATTCGTCGTCGTCCGATGCTTCAACTTCCACTTCTGCACCTTCACCAACGCCAACACCAACATCTCCAACTTCTGATTCGCCAACGCCAACAACTTCTGAATCGCCAACACCAACTTCCTGATCGCCAACACCAACTTCTGAATCGCCAACGCCAACATCTTGGTCACCAACACAAACTTCTTGGCCACCAACAGCGGAATCGACACCGGCGACGTCACCATTCTGGCCGTCCACCACATCCACTGCGTCCGCCATGTCCACGTCCTGGACGTCCACTGCGTCGCTCTGGACGGCACTCTCCGGATCGGCATTCGCGTGGGCCGGTGCCTCTGGATCCGAATCGCTCAGCGTGGACGCGTCCGAGTCCTCCACCTTGAGCGCGTGGTCGTCGTCCACATCCTCCACGTCGCTCAGCTGCGCGTGGACGTCCACCGCCACGTCCGCTGTGGACACACTGGCGTCATGCTGGTGCTGGGGCGAGCCAAGGTCCGCGCCAGCATCCACTTCAAGATGCGACACCGTCGGTTCACCCAGCGGATTAACCGGGACCGCACTCATCAGTTCATCCGTGTCCATGGTGAGTTTAGACCGCCCCACGGTTTGGTTTTTAGACTGCCCACCAGGCCACCCCAACCGCGGTTCGCTGGTGCTTCACACGCGGCCCGTGGCTCGGGCTGGCGCAAAGCCAGCGGTTTGAACAAAGCGAACCACATTGCAGTGTGGAGCGGACCCACCCGAGAGAGAAGAGTAGGACACAGCGACCTTCACCATCTGGACAAGCGATCATCACTCACGGAAGCTTCACTTTTTGTCCATTCTCGTAGTTAGCCTCCAAAAGTTTCCCCAAAGATCGCAAATCGCGTCTAAAACTGGGTATATTAGTCATTAAACGGTCTACATTCGTAATAAACGGATTCACCCCAAACTGTCGCCAGTTCCAAGAGCTCCGATCGTCTGTGGGGTGCCTGTCATAATGAGTTAGTTGCAGTTTAGACCGAGAATATTCGCACGCCGCGCGCCACGCACGCGGTCTCCGCACTCTCCAATTCGAAGCGCCAGACGCAAAGCGCCTTCGCTGTACATATCCCCAAGTACATCTCCATGGCGCTGGTCGTGAGTTCCACGCCGCTGGCGGCGCTCTGGGCACGAACAGAGACCTCTATAGAAACCTCGACGACGCGCCCTGCGGAACGCGCGTCAACGTCGTCGTCGTCGTCTTCACGCCGTCTCTCCAGCGGCAGCAGTGGCGCCGAGACGTGTGACAGCAGCAGCGGCAACAGCTTCGGTACACAGCGTAGCAACAGCAGCAGCAACGCGAGTGGGCCACAGACCGCGCCGTCGCAGAAAACGAAGAAGAACAAGGGCAAGAAGAAGCTCAGCCGACTGCCGGACGTCGTCATCCACGTGCAGGACTGTTCGTTTGCGGTGCACCAGCGCGTGATCAAGCGGAAAAGCCACGTTTTGGACACTTTTCTGCAGCGGCTGCGCGCACAGGATGCAGTGGGCGACCTGGTCGAAGGGCTCGACGATGCGGAGCCGATCCCGTTATACAGCGTCTCCGAGTTCGCGACAGGTCACACGCAGCCAGAAGATTTTCCCTCCAAGGTATTCGCCAAGGGAGCTTTCGTACTGCGCCAACGCAATCCGCTGACGACGCCTCGAAGTAGCAGCGGCAGTCAGCCTCATCGACAGCGCTGCCCGTTGCTTCCCCGACAGCATCTCTCCGACCGCGCCGCACCCACGACGGCATCCAGCCCGACTCGGTTTTCTAGAGTGTGCTGCATCGCCCATCAGAAAAGTGACGATGAACTAGAAGCACAACGACCGAGATCCGCCGCTGAGAAGCAGTACCAAGGAGATGAGTACAGCCCGGGAAAGGAGAACTACGTGGGCTCGCTGGCTGGCTCCACTGTGCGTCCTCGTCCGCTATCCAGAATCGCGCTCGCTCCAAAAATGCCGTTCATGGGAAGCCCCATCAGTAAACCAGGACCACGAGGCACGGTAGCTCCGGCAGTCAACAGTTTGGCCATCGTCAGTGCTCCAACGCCAACGCCTTCAAACCCCTCAAGCCGCGTGGCACCCGACGCTCTTGATGTCGAATTGGTCGGCGCGACTGCAGATGCTGTGGCGACGTTGATCGAGTTTTTCTACTCTGGCAAGGTCTCGGGTGTCAACGAGTCCAATGCCGCGGTTGTCACAGGCCTTTGCAAGTGGTTCTGCTTGGAGAACCATCTCTTCTACGCCGCTCTCAAAGTTCGTGCTCTCAGTATGCACTCAGTGGACCAGTGGATCAACATCCTGTTGCTGTGTACGAACCTGCGGTGCGAAATTCACAAGAAGCGCATGATCGACCACATGCTCGTGCGGCTCATGGGCCTCCCGACTGCGGAATTCGTGAATGTCATGGAGCAAATGCCATTCCACCGACTCGCAGCGATCGAGGACCCCGACATTTTCGCGCGTGTGATGCTGTGCATGGTGAATCATTTGCGTGACGTTGGGGTCTGGAAACGGATCACGTTTGCGCTGGAGCTGTGGCTCCACTGGACATATCGATGTCCGTTTTTGGCGAGGACTCCTGACTGTACTCACTCAGCCTCCATTGGCCAGCCGCTCAGCTTGCTCGACTTCCATCACCAGTTCGTGTCGTGGCAGCCAATGATCCGCATTCAAGACGTCGAAGTCTCGGGAATCGATGCGTACGTCGCGCCAACAACGCTGTTTGCAGTGGGGCCGTTTGTGTTCCAAGTGCGATTTGAGCCCAACGGCAGCCCTCTCATCCGCTGGCGCGTCGTCCGTGCTGGAACACCGGCTGACGCCGAGGATGATGACCGATCCCAGTTCATTCAAGACCACGAATCTTCGTTCACGATCCGCGGACGACTCAATCTGGTGTACAAGATCAACCCCAAGGGTCCAGTGCTGCATGATGAAGTCGCTGTGCATTACACGCACAGCAAAGACGCGTACGGTAAGTGGCACGTGCTGCTGTCCACACCAACGGCTCGCACGAAAGCGTACGCTGAACCTGAGTCCGAGGAAAAGACCCAGGAGCCGGATTCGTCGCTGGAAGAGGAGACCGCGCCACACGACAGCGCTGAGAGCGACAGCGAAGCCACTGCCGTGCTTCCTGATCAAGCAACCCGAACTGAACAAGGTAGTGGAGATGCTTCCGACGAATCCTCAGCGTTCGAGCCCATGACAGCCCGTTTTTCCGGTCAGTTCTTCACATGGGGCCACCGCCTGTGCAATCTGTACCACTTCCTAGTGCTCTCAACGCTGTTCTACCAAGTTCCAGCGGACGCACCCGCTCAGCTTCGCCTGGAAACGACTCTCGCACGCATACGGGAGCTGCCCGTGGAGACGCTACTGCTAGTCCTCGAGAGCGATCGACTGCGCGTGCCAGACGGCGAGACCACGCTGGCCACGACGCTCGCGGCACTGTGTCTCTCGGACTTCGCCACGATGCGCTACTCGCTCGACCAGATCCGCGCGTTGTTCTGCTGCGTGCGCTGGAGCTTCGTGGATTTAGAGCAGATCATGGCGATTCTTGAGCACTCACGACCGGAGCTCAAGATGTATGAGCTGGTGGAGCAGCAGCTCCACGCCGCCGGCTCGAGAGGCGGCTTCGAACGACGCACGCCGTGGGGCGTGAGCTCCCAGGAGACGCCCTACAGAGCGACGACCACGCTCATCGAGTTCCAGATCGAGGCCGGTGATCGCTCGCTGTCGCCAAGTAAATACCTATACTCGCAAGAATGAACGGATAGACCGACGAGACTAACGCAGAAGGAATTAACAAAGTAGGAGAAGTAGTTGTAGTGGACGAAATGAACAGCATTTAGACTTGTTCGGAAAGTGGACGGAGGAACTGATGTGGCGGACAACGTGGTGTCCACACACTGAATGGACCGGTATCTTACCGAGTGTAGCCATGCCATGTAAAATACCGACGGCCTGGATGCGACTTCAACATGCGGCAAACTGAGTTTGTGGCAGTCCAGTGACTCAGTAATGGAGCAGAACCGATCCACATCCAACAAGTGCAAGAACCCTTCACTCACAGGCGCTCATTCTTAGAAACCACGCGAAGCACGCAAGTCGAAGGAAACGAGCGACGGCAACACGCGACGGCAACGAGGAAGCATGGACGACATGGTGCACGTCGACGACGTGCTGATCAAGCAGGAGATGACGACGCTAGCGGACGACGGAGGTGGAGATAGCGACGTCGAGTTCGCGCCGGACGGCTCGCTGCAGCGCGGACGCCGCCGCCTGCACTTCACGGTGGAGCAGTTGAAGTTGTACTACCATCTCCCTCTCAAAGCGGTGCGTGGGGACTTGAACAGGAAATGAGCCTTGGAGACTGATGCGGAGAGACGACAGGCAGCGCATGCGCTGGGCGTTTGTGAGGCGGCGCTGAAGCGGATCTGCCGCCGCAACCGCATCAAGAAGTGGCCGTATCGCAGATTGCAGTCGGTGATGCGGCGCATGGAAGACGTCGCGCGCGCGACTGAGTCTACGCGACACAGCTTCTTGAGCGTCGACGACTCTGGGAGCGAAATGATCGACTTCCTGTTGCCGCACGAGATTGAAGGACGACACAAGATGACCGCTGACAACGACTTGAGCCTGCTCGAGTGGGACGACGACGACTCGCTCTCCACGAAGCTGCAGCAACTCGAGGAGGAGAGACGCGCCATCATCGAGACGGCGCATATCACGTTCCCGAAGGAGGAGATGTACGCCTCCTTTCCTCTGCCGGATTCCTTCAACGCAAGCACGCCACTCGATCTCCTCGCCACGCTGTGCGTCAGCTCCTGCAAGAAGGTGACTCCACGCGCCACGCCATGCGCACAGGACGGCGCGGATCGCGGAGTGGACGGCGCCCGCGATATGAAGCTGTGGTGGATGACGGAGACCGCTTAACTTTCCATCTTCATCCACGCAGCAGCAGACGCCAGCAAACCAGCCACCTCTATGAATTGATTCATAGTTGATGAGACCCTCAATCTGATTTGTGTGAAACGAGCCATGCTGCTTGTGTTGTGTTGGTTTGGTCCTGTGAGAATTTTTGAACCTCACTCATCAGGTCGAAAAGAACCTGAGCAATCACTCCTCAGGCGTTCGAAACACTGGACTTTCTATGGCGCTCGTTGAAGCCCTCGGATGGCGTGAACAGCGTCTATGTTCCAAGTTGGAGCAACTCGAGGTGGGGAGTAACCAAGCAGGAGCGAAAGGGGGTGGTTGGATTGGATTCTCCACAAAATACCGGAGACGTGCTGTGAACCCCATCGTTGAAAGTCATGAAACTGTTCAGCACCCGAGAACCAACACAGAGAACATACATTTTGGGTTATCCTTGCGCATCACACACACAAAATTGATCCACACGACACACAAAACTGGAAACTGTTCTGCCGAGAACTCAAAGCTCGACGACGGCGTCGTTCTCGAGCATGCAGATCAGCGGTAGTCGCGAGAATGCCTCCGCTGCCGTAGAAGCCGACACGCATGCGCCGAAGCTCGATTGCTCCTCCAGCTTGAATGCGCACATCGCCAGGGATCGCAGCGCGTGACACATGTCCTCACCACGGGTGAGGACATCGAATGAATACGCTGGAGGCTGCTCAGCAGGCTGGGTCTTGATGCGACGCGTCTTCATCGAGCGCATCATCTTCTGCGCTGGGCTGCTCATCGACTTGCGCAGGTTGCGTTCTTGAATCTCCTTCATCTTGTTGGCGCGGTACGGCCAGTTGAACTTGCCGCGCTTGCAGATGCGCTTGAGCGTGATCACAGCGATGCCAAGGTGCTTGGCCGCCTCCTTCTGGGAGATGTCGAAGTACGGCTCCAACTCCTCCTTGGTGTAGTGGAACAGCACGCGGCTCTTGCGCTGCTTCTTCGCCTTGACCGACTTCTTGGTCTTGAACGCCAGCGCTCGACCAACTCGATGCGCCTTCGTGGACTTGCTGGCCTTCTTGGTCGCCGATGAAAGCGGGCTGCGGACTGGAGCTAGGAGGGAGCTCGTGATCGACATGGACATGGTGGTAGCTGGTGGACTGGGGAAGTACTCGGAGGCTGGTAAATTCTGGAATGAGCCCTTCCTCACTCAAGCCACTGCTCCTCCTTCCCCACGTTCGCTCCTGCTTGCTCCGTGGAGAACAAAGTTGGCGGACCAAAGGAGATGGGCTCTTCACCCTCGGTCAACACACCGTCCACACCTGTGGGGACGTCGTGAGCAAGAGTAATTCCCGATTCCTGGCACCGATCTCGTGGCTGGAACAAATCGTGCGAGCCGGAGCCGAACCAAAGTTTGGTATCCTCAAAACGACAGGCGTCTCGTCTCCACGACGCGCACCCCCGCATTAAACCCCAGCACCACCAACGGTCACCGTGACAGCCTTGTGTTCCGGGAGAACGCTTTCTTCTGGCTGTCGATGCTGCGTGCTTCGATCCAAACCCGCAGCTGTGTCTGCTTCGTACGGATGTGCCCACGCTTTCGAAACCACGGGAATGACGGAAACGACGGAGGCAAAGGACGAATTCTTAGAAACCAATAGAACACCAGGGTGCGAACCTTTGCATCTGGTGCTGGTACCATCATCCACTGCCGGAAGATCCGTTCTTGCGTTAAGGAGTCAGTTCGTGAGTTGAGGTGCGAGAACATGTTTGAGAGCATCCTCTCGTGTGTCCGTACAGTAAGCCCTGCGTCGAAAGGGGTGAGGTTGGCGTTCAACGTCGAACAGCCACGAGTGTGAAGAGGCGGTGTTGAAACGAGACACGATCTTGGTCAGTTCGGTTTATGTGCAGGCAGTTTTGGCCGATGCCCCTTGCGAAATGGCTACAGACTAAACTACATGCTTCCCTTGTATAGATCGCGGTAAATCTGCAGAATTCGCGAGCATGAGGACGCCACAATATTGGTGCATGCACGCTCACACGCCACGCGGGTCGCTGGCACGGGCGCTTCGTTCTCGTAGGCTTTGCACGCGTTCACGCAGTTCACACCGTCCGGACACTGCTGCGTTGTGGGGATTGAAGTGACATCAAGGTGGTCGCAAGTGGCCTTGGTGATCGTAATGGAGCCGTACGAGCATCCGTTCATACACGCCGTATTTTGTGGATCGCTGGAAGAGAAAGACAATTTTAACAAACAAAAATCGTCAGCTGGTCGGGAACGATGGAAGAAAAACGAGTTGAACGTCCACAACCCACCGGATGCATAGCTTGCGACATGTCTCCTCGTGCCACCGCGTCTGGACGCCCCGCACGCGGCAACGCGCACGGAGGAGATCCACCGCAGCCGGGTCACTCGCACGAGATGTGGATGCTGGTACGGACGCAGCAACATGTTGCGGAGTCGAGGAGACCGCGGATACTGGCTCCGTATTCGTAGCTGGTGTGTCTGAAGTCGCCGTGGTGGATATGTTCGCGGCCGGTAGAGGGAAAAACCGGTCTTTCAGCGCCGCCATGTTCACGAGGCTGGGATTGTTCCAGACCGACTGAGCTGACCAGGCGGCGCCGCTGACGACCAACAGACCGAGCATCACCAGACCAACGTATCCAGAGATCTTCTTGTACCGCTTGGCCGGTTCCATCTCCTGCCAGTAGTGGTTGGCCTCCTGTTCCCACAGACTGTTCGATCGCTGCTTGACCTCTCCATTGGCCGTGTTGACATTGCGACGCGTTAGACTGGCCATGGTTGTCAACTGGAATTTCTACTCGCTGGATACGTCTAAGCCACAGAAACCAGTCTCGCGATCAGAGCTCCCCCTTGCATGTCTTGCCGTTCATTCCTACGCGCCGTACCTGGAGTTCTTCCTCCACTGGGCTCTTTCGTGTGGAGCTTCGTGACGACTGCAGTTCCTCTGCTGACGCCAGCATCGTCCTCGCGCCTCTCAGCTGTGAATCTGAAGCACAGCCGCGGTTCCATTTTGAGGCTCTCGGTCCGCACTCTATTTTTGGAATATGTGGATGAGACATCTTCTCACCTATCCAATTCTGGCGCAAGATCCTCGCACGAGTGAGAAGCTGACCAGGATGGATACGTGCTGCATGCCAGCTGGCTTGGGCGGACTGCCTCTTGAAGGAGGCGATAGCTACACCAGCAGTGCAACTGTCGGTCATATCCTGGGCAACTTCAACTTCGTGACACTTGGACCTGTCTGACCTCTCCGCTCGCGCCGTCAACTTGTGGCTGAGGATGGTCTGCGCTTTTCAGCACGAGCAGGCACGTCAATGCGTGTCGCATCTTGAAGCTGTCCACCCCATTCCGTGTCTCCTCAGAACCAAATGGGAGAAGCTCAAGCAGACTTGTGCTCGGGCGGTTCCAACGAGAGCGTTTTCCTCCATATCGCCATCAAAATGGATACTTCGGCGGAACCAAGATTTTTGTTCTCGGCATGTTTCTGCTCCGACTTGGGTTTCCCGCGGATCTTCTTCCATCCGCGGAACGAATTCCTGCGGACCTCCCACGCGTTGGTCTCTACTGGCCAGCTCCGGATCTCTTCGACTGAACGGATCCAATCTGCTCTGATCCCCTGTCGCTCTTCCCGCCAAAAAATCGTTGGCGATTTTGGATCTTGGATTCGAAAAGTTGGTTGCTTCATTTTTCGCGCCTTATCAGTTCGAATTCGCCGCCCACGCAGCAGATCTTTCCAACAAACCACAGCCATGGAGATCCAGACGCCCACGCTCATGGCGCTGTCGGTGCTGCAGCCACCGCCGCACCCTCGACGCTCTGACAAGACCCAGTGCGTGCGCAAGCCCAGCCGCCGGCGCTACGCGAGCGGCAAGAGCCGCGTCGTGTACGACTTCAGCGTCGAGACGCTCATGCAGTACACACATCTTCGCCAAGCTGATGTGAGTCGCTTCACATGTGGATCTACTGTAGAAGTCGCTAGCGTTGTGAGCTGATGCTGCTGTGCGATGTCATACAGGCCGCCAAGGCGCTGGGCGTCGCGCCGATCACGCTCAAGCGCATTTGCCACAGACACCAGTTGCCGTGGCCATACCGAGCCAAGAGACGGCAGGTGAAGCAAGCGATGGACGCTGCGCAGGCGATGGTGGCCATGAAGGCGGTGGACGAAGCCAAGGAAGAGGAAGAGGAGAAGCTGCGGATGAGAGAGCCGTCCTACACTGCACCGGTGGATGTGCCAGCGATCAAGTTCAAGCAGGAGTCGTTCTCTCCCCAGCGACTCAGTCTGCCAAGCCTCAAGGACGCACTGGGCTACCGGACTGCGCGAGTGCTGTTCCCAACCAAGGAGCTCCAACAGCCATTGACCGAGCCAGTGCCGTGCTCTAGTCGACTGCCACGACTCAACGTGCTGTACAGTCCAAGTATCTACCAGTCGCCTCTTGGAGCAAGCGAACTGAGAAAGAAGACCACGGTGGACCCACTCACCAGCCCAGCGATGTTCCGGCTCGGCTCACTACCGAATATCCAAGCCAGCTTCTGTATCGCACGCGCGGTCGACTCACGATTTAGCTATTGATGATCGCTTCAGGGTTGTTTTCTGAGTGTGTAACGTCGTCGTACTGCGTGGTATTTATCGTTAAACACGTTTTTCTCGGGCTTGTTGCTTCGTTTCATTGCTGCAGCGGTGCTCTCTTCACTCACTTGAGCTCGATCCCGACAGGGACGTGGTCGCTGCCGCTCACAGCGTCCCGTACAAACGTGCTGGCCTAATACATCAGATCGTGCATTAGCTTCCTCCATCTCAACACCACTATCCTAATTATCACGAGCAGCACGTACCACACTGTCGATGAGTCCCTTGGAGATGATGAAGTAGTCGATACGCCAGCCCTTGTTCTTGGCGCGGGCTTGGAAGCGGTAGGACCAGTACGAGTACTGCTTCTTCTCTGGGTGGAAATGGCGGTACGAGTCCACGAAGCCGCTGTCCAGGATCCGCGAGAAGCTCTCGCGCTCAGCGTCCGTGAAGCCAGGGCTTTTGTTGCGCTGCACATATTATACACAATGCATTAGCATCTCAGTCTCTTCTCTCATGAGTGAAGCAGCAAGTCTGCTGTACGTACGTTGCCCTTGGGGTCGTGGATGTCGATCTCTTGATGCGCGACGTTCAGGTCCCCACACCACACCACGGGCTTGGTCTTCTCCAGCTCCTGGAGCGTGCGCAGCATCGCCTTGTCCCACTGCTCCGTGCGGTAGCTCAGTCGATCCAGCTTCATACCAGCGTTCGGGACGTACGTGTGCACGAGCCAAAACCTCTCAAACTCCAGCGCCAAGAAGCGGCCTTCGTTCTCCGGCTTGTCGCCCTCCACAACCAGCTCGTACTTGACGCTCAGCGGCTTGTGCTTGCTGAAGATCACGGTACCCGAGTACCCTTTCTTCGCTGCGCTGGACCAGTACTGGTGCTCGTACTGCGGCAGCATATCCTCGAGCTTCTGGAGCTCCTCGCTGTCGATCTTGGTCTCGCCGAGACAGAGAATATCCGGGTCTTCCTGGGCGACGTACGCACGGAAACGGATCGACTCCTCCCTCTTGAGCATCGCACGCAGTCCGTTGACATTCCATGCGACCATTTTCCACTTGGCGCCGTCGGTTTTTGCAGCAGAAACGCCGTCAAACTGGGCAAATGCGTCGATCTGCGACTGGATCGCGTCGCTCACCACGCCGCCAGCCACGCGCTTCGGACGCGGCCACTGCTTCTCGCTATCCACTACAGTCTTGGCCTTGACAGTATTAGTGAACAGCGCTCCCCATGCGGCCTTGGAGTTCGGCTTCGCCTCGACTTCCACGCTCGTCTCCGTCTCCACCACGGTCTCCGTTGTCGTCGTCTTGGTAGTCGCCTGCTTCTTCTTGGTAGCCGCAGTCGTCATGGTCTTCTTGGACGTAGAGACCTTGCGTGTGGCCTTCACTTCCACGGCCACAGAGGCCGAGGACGTGGCCACCGCCTTCTCCGCCGCGACCTTGAGCCGCTTGCTCGTACGCTGGGTCATGTTCGCACGAATGAAATGGGTCGATGTGGGATCACCTGCGAAGAACACAAGTGAAACGCAACATATTCATCCAATCAAATCATCCCAAAGAAAACATATCCACCAATCATGCGACACTATTTTCTACCCGCTTTTGAGAACTTGGTCAGAGTATCACCTTGTTCCGTTGTGAGCTGCTCGTACTGTGGACGTCAAGCGCACTTGAAGATGCACAGAGCGCCAGTCACATGTCTCGTGCCACGTCGACAGCCGTGAGCTTCGACTAAAACGTTCAACACTCGCTGCCTTCCCATCGCCTGTGCTGGGCAATGGCGCCCACCAGCTCCACACCGATCGACAGCCCTGATCGCCGCCTTTCTCGTCCGCATGCGTTGATTCTAGGGTTCACGGCGCTGATTCTGTTGCCGCTGGCGCTGCTCGTGGCCAAGCTCGAGCTCGTGCACTTGCAGCCCTTCCGCTCCGTCACCATTGGACGCGCGAGTGCCCCCAGCCTCAACTGTGCCACTGCGGACTCGATACACGACTGTGTACGCGCGCTACTTGCAGTCGGACACCCCAAGACACTAGAGGCAGGTGTCGAATTGTATCCGGACGAGATCTTCCAAGTCGACTGGTCGGACCACGTCACGCGCGCCGACGTTGTGCACTTGGGTGAACTCCAGCGGGGCTGCTTCACACACAAAGAGAGCGTGATCCCGTGGACGTACGGCCTCACGGGCAATGACAATACAACTGCCGCGCTTGTGAACCGCACAAACGACCAGCGACTCGTCGAAGCCCTCCGTGAGTGCCCGAGCATCGATGTGTTCATCCCAGCCGGCATCCGAGGCCACGGATACTGTGAAGACGCAGCCGTCTACACGAAACGTACGTTGCTCCTTCCATGATAAACCTGTAGGATGAACTGCTGGGCTGAACGGGTGTCTCATGACCTGACAGATCTCCATGCGCGAATGCTGCCACGCTGGGTGCTGGAGACCGAGTTCTTTGATGAAACAGTCGAGCGCAACGTGTCGTACCACGAGCTGTGTCCGCGCACACCACTGCTCGTGCTCAACCACTACTGGGATGGAGTCCGTGACCAGAGCACGTGGCCGCCCACCAAGTCCCTCTACTTGATGCCCAACATTGAGATGTTTGAGCTGGGAGCTGACCACTTGTGGCAGGCGGATGTTGTGCTCTGCAAGACAGTGATCTGCGCCGAGTATATCTCCAAGTGGTTCGCCCAAGAAGGGAATCCACGGCTTACACAAGTGCTGTTCACTCGCCACACGACCAGCGATGTCGCGACGTACGCGCTGATGTCGTCCGGTGTGGAGACCATGGACAGCAACTGGCAAGGCCTGCGGCACAAGAAGAACTTCAAAGACGCCAAGTTCCTCCACACAGCTGGAAGCAGCACGCAGAAGGGAACGAACCGCGTGATGGACTGCTGGTTGTCGCGCCCAGACCTCCCAAAGCTCGACATCCACATGAGCAAAGAGCTGTACTACGGACATTTCCACGAAAAGTACGACGAACGGCTCCAGATGCTTGCAGCGGATTCGACTGCCAACTTGGAGATCCACTTGGGCAAGCTGGATGCGGTGGATTTCGGCACGGTGATCGCCGACGCGTCGTTCTTCCTGTGCACGAGCCAAATGGAAGGCTACGGCCACTACATCAATCAGGCGCGCGCTTCCGGTGGGGTGATCATCACGCCCAACGTACCGCCCATGAACGAGCTCATAACGCCGTCGTCAGGCGTGCACGTGGACTCTCTACGCGCCTATTTCACGCGCCAGTTCTTCGGCGGCCATTCGCAGGACAGCCACGGCCTCAGAGGCGTCTCCAGCTTCGTCGCGTCGTTCAACGGCCACGACGTGTGTGCTGCTGTGGACCACGTGCTGCAAGGGATGGATGAAGCGCAGCGCAGGCAACGCGCGCAGCGTGTGCGGCAACAGTATCTGTACGACACGGCGTTCTTCGCATGGAAGATGCGAGAGCTGCGGCAGCGACTCACTCCGAATACGGCTGATCTTCCACCTCAATAAAAGCCCAAATTCAGAATGATGGTGTACCCATTTCAATCGGAGCTCTTCACTTTGGAGGAGACCGTATCCGGCTATACACTGACGCACTGTATACTCGGCCCCCAATTACGGAAATACCTCTTCGCGCGAAATGGCTCTGAGCGCGCGAGGCGGCGTTTCCAGAAGGTGGGAGCATTGGACATCTCCGCTGTTTATAGCGGAGCGTGGCGTCCGGTGTTGTTCCCGATACACGCGCTGTGTGTTTGGCATTCCATCGCGGCCTCGTGGGTCTCTGGAAGCGCTCGACAAGTCGCGCGACCATGTCGTTCCCGTACCCGACCAACACGCGCATGACGTCGCGTGCCGTGGACAAGCTGCAGTTCGATCGCCGCCGCCAGGAGCAGGAGGCGCTGTCGATCCAGCGGTTCACGCAGACTAACCAGTTGCAGTCGCTGCAGATCCAATCGGACGCCACAGTGAGCAGCAAGCGGCGGTCGAACCAGATCGCGCAGCTCACGGCCGAGCGCATGCTGGAGGAGTCCCATGCGCAGCAGCACAGCGCCAAGGTGCGTGCGGAGCGAGAGAAGCAGCAAAACGAGCAGCTCGCGCACGTGATGGAGAAGACCAAAAAGACCCAGGAGCAGAAAGAGCGCGAGATCCAGCGGATCTGCGAGTCGAGCGAAGAGCTCCGCGAGCTGGAGGTGCTGCTCAAGACCGCGTACATGAACAAGGAGCGCGCGGTGCAGCAGATGGAGAAGGAGACCATCAAGGCTATTGAGAAGACCCGCGACGTGGCCATGGAGCAGCAGATGGAGTATGACCGCCAGCGCGCGCTCGTGGACGCCCAGAACAAAGAGCTGCTCAAGCGAGCGGATGCTATCCAGTCGAAGAGCGTGCTCCAGCACCAGATGATCCAGCGCCAGGAGCTGCGTCGTGAGGCGGAGATTGAGGCTGAGATGGAGCGGCGAAAAATCGAGGCATTGATCCGCAAGATCGAACAGGAAGACGCCGAGGAGATGGCCCGACGCGAGGCGCATCGGGATACGACGCGCGATATGATCCGACGCACGCAGACGGAACGTGAGCGCGCGGTCAAGTTGCGAGCCGAGATGGAGAAGCAGGAGGAAGAGCGGATCGCCGAGTACCGTCACCAGCTCGAGCAGCGAGAAGCCGGACTGAAAGCAGCCAACGACCAGAAGAAAGCAGAGGAAGATGTGCGCTTCCGAGCCGTGGAGTCGGAGATCAAGGCCAAGATGCGCCAGGACGAGGAGATCGAACGGCTGCGCGACGAGCTGTGGGAGGAGGAACTGTTCCAGAAGAAGAAGCAGCAGGAGGAGGAGAAGCTCGCGGCCAAGCAGCGCGCCAAGGAAGAGATGATGAACAGCAACGCGGTGCAGTTGCGGCTCAAGCAGGAGCTGATCGCACGCCAGCAGGCCGAGGAGGACGCGTTCAACGCGATGCTTTTGAAGAAGTTCCAGTCCGAGGCGAGACGCGAGATGGAGCTGGCTGCGTTTCGACGTAAGCAGAAGGAGGAATACAAGGAAGAGATCACCAAGCACAACGCCATCAAGCAGCAAATGCTGTACGAAGAGCTGCAACGCGAACAGAAGGATCGCGAGCTACAGGAGAAAGAGGAACAGTACAAGCGCCAGGTCGTGGAGCAGGCCAAGCAGCGGCTGCTGCAGGAACACGCCGACGTGCTCCAGGGCTACATGCCGCGGACACTGCTGCGGCCGTCGTCGTCCGGATCTGCCGCCGGCTCCTCCCGCGGGGGCTTTCGTTAGTTACTGGATGCTGTCGCGTGCTCGCTAGACTCTGCTGCTTCCTCCTTTTCCTCCAAAATAACGATGTATTTAAGCAAGCCCACGTCTTCCAGTGTGCATGATCTTCCTGTGTTCTGTCAGTACTGACGGCACCTAGCTAGCTCGAAGACTTCGATCTCGATCTTCGTTCTGCTTATCGGTACAGCTTGAGCGAGCGGTCCATGGACGTCGACGCCAAGTAGCTCGAGTTGGGCGCGAACGCCACGCTCGTCACGGCGGCCTTGTGGTCCTCGAAGCTCTTGACCACGCTCCACTCGGCCTTGCCTGTCTCCTTGAGGATCTGCACGCCAGCAGCTCCCGCCACAGCCAGGAACGCACCACTAGCATCGAACGCCACGTCGTGGATCGCGCCGAGCTTCTTACCAGAGGCGTTCAAGTTGATCTCGCTCACGCTCTTGAGCTTGCGCAGATCCCAAATGTGCACGATCCCGTCCTGGCTGCCCGTCGCGAGCTGGTAGCCGTTCTCGGAAAACACCAGACTGTTGACGGCGCTCGTGTGGCCTTCAAACGTCACGACGTTGGCCATGGACTTGACGTCCCACATCTGCACGAGCTTGCCCTTGGCGCCCGTGCCAAAGATCCCGCCGTCTGGGTGGAACGCCACGCACAAAGCTTCGTCCTGGCTCTTCTTCGACTGGCTAAGCTCGGCGTTGTCGCTGTTCAGATAATACCGCGCGACCTGCTTGCCGCTGCGGATATCCGCAAAGCCCCACGAGCCGTCGAGCGACGCGCTGATCACAAAGTCGCCCGTGGCGTGGATCGACGCGCCCGTCACGCCGTCTTCGTGGCCTGTCAGCGTGTGCACGGCCGTGTACGCGTTGTCGCCCGTCGCGCTCCAGATCTTGACGGTCTTATCATGGGACGCTGACACAATGAGGTCGGCCGTGGGGTGGAACGCCACGTCGCTCACCTTCTTTCCGTGGCCACGGAGCGTCGACGTGAGCTGCTGCGTCGCCGTGTTGAACACCTTGATCTGCTTGTCCACACCACCGGTGGCCACGCGCTCCTGGTGCTTGGGGTCGATCGCAACACTGAGAATCCCCGGCTTGTCGGCGTCGTGGATCGTGTGGCTCGACTGCACGCTCCACGAGTCGAGCCCCGCGAGCCGCTCAGCACGCAGAGGGCCTTCCTTCTTCTTGAACTCCTTGCGCTGCTTGGCCAGCGCCTTCTGCTTGGCCTCGATGGTCGCAATAGCCTCCACACTGAGCCCACTGCTCGCTGTCTCCATCTCCACGTCATCCCCATTCGCATTCACGGCGTTTCCATTCGCCGACGCCGAGAGCTTGGCGCGCAGCGACTCGTTCTCCGTGTTGAGACGCGCGATCACGCGGCACGCGGCGTCGTGCTGGTACAGCGCGTGGGCAAGCTCCTGGCGGGTCTTCTCCAGGTGCTTCTTGAGCGAAAACGTCTCGAGCATCACGGCGTCCCACTCGTTCTGGAACAGCGCGAGGATCTGCGGGATGCTCGCGCTCTCTGGGGAGAAGGCGCTCAGGTTCTGGGTCTTGGCGGCGTCGCCGTTAGCCGACGCGACAGGCGACGGCTTGAGCGCCAGCAGATCCTTCTCGGCGTCGAGCTCTTCGTTGGTGACTGGACAGCGCGACTGGTTCTGCGTGAGGTACTGCAGCACGAGGCGCTTCTCGAAGACCAGGCCCGACTTGATGGACACCACGGGCTCCACAGGCACTTGGCCGCTGAGACTGCAGAGCATTATGGAGAGGGAGGGAGCTAGAGAGAGAGAGAAAGGTGCGGAGGATGCAGGCGTAGCTCTTGGCGCTTGGGGCTTTGGGTTGGTGGCGTTCCAGGCCAGAAGGGGGAATTCGCAAATTTAGAGAAAAACGGAGATTGGAGGGAAGTTTCCACATCTGCTAAGTGCGAGTGGACTGGAGGGCGCGTACTTTGGAAAGAACGGTATACATGGCGTACTCAGGAGGATGGAGTTGGGTGGTGTATACCTGGATGGACCGATACCATACCGGTTGTTATTAATATAATACCGGTATGGGTACCATGCTGACAGGACTCAGTGTCTCCAGCACTGGTGAGGACTCGTATGCCGCGCCCAGCAATCAGTTGGGACAGAGGAACGGTAGAGACTCCAGCCAGCCAGAAAGGGGAGCCGAGGCGCAAGGTGACATTTCTCTTTGGGCATGGACTTCTCCGAACGAGAAAGCATTTGTGTCAGCTACAGTGCTGTGCTGTGTGCTGCACGAAAACTACCGGTACTATTGACACGGCTATGCGGAGCTTTGCAAACCGAAAGACCTTTGCAGCAGAACCCATTGTTTTGCTGCTCTATTCAAGGCAGCCATGGTCCTTGGCACCCACTTCCGTCTGCAGTGTCCCTGCTCATACGTTGTACTACGTAGCATGTTACGGATATTCACCGTCGGTGAAGCCTCAGCAGGCAAGACCACAGATCGAATGATGATCGCAGACAACGGGGAAAGCCGAAAACCGTCTCTCTCTTCCTCACTTCCAATGGTACCCAGTGCTGGAATCCATCATTAAAAACATGAGTGAAGTTTGCGTTGCCTCCCAGCAGTGTAGCACGGCGGCAACCATAACTTCACGACGCCCTCAATATAGCTGACCATGGGTGGAGAGATCGGCAAGCTAAACATCATTGGCAGGAGCACCACCGGAAGGAGGCTACCACAGTGAACCACAAGAGGAGCCTCCACGCTGTACAGTACAACACAGCACACCCAAGAATTCTGAAGATTAACCGCAGGAATTGAGCTGGTTGCGATTCGTCTGATACTCACAGTTCCTTACGCGAGGGTCGCCGAATAAGATCGCGACCCGAGATTGGCCCGGCAATGCACAACATTTAGCCTCACTGACGCGGCTATGTCCAAGTGGACGGGATCTCATTTCCTATAAGTAGGTGAAATACTCGTGCAAGCGATCAAAATACGGTTCAAATGACATTCGTTTCGGACAGCTCGTTATTTCAATACTACCCTGTTTTGGTTCCTGACGCTGAAAAGGCGGCTTCCGGCGGTCATGTCTCAGTCGCGTGCGAGACAGGCCGCGCGCAGGCGCTCTTTGGACAGGGGCTCCGCTGGTGGCCACGTGCCTGCAGCCACTGCGATCGCATTTTCGATCTTCCTCACTCGGCGATTCGCGCCAAGGCACGCGCACGAAGACGTGCGATTGGCCTGGGCACCGGAGACGTCGAAGTCAATCAACAGTGGGATGGCTGTGTATATCGCCCACACAAAAAATGCGGATCGCGGGATTGCTGTGATACCGATACGTGTGTACCGCGACCTGCTCCCTCTATTTATTACGGTAGGGTACACGGTGCAGTACTGTACGGTGCTCAGTGGTTGGACTCTCTAATGAACGAAGCGTGGCTGGATGGCGTCGCCTCCTCCACCCGCTGGGCCCCGCTCCGATGTTTGGTGTACCGCCCAAAACTATTGGCTTGATGCATTCGCCGACCTACTTGATCGAGTCTGGCATTGTGTAATTGGCCTCCCAGCCCGCATTTGCTGGTCTTCGTTTGTGTGGAATCCTCGCTGCTCGGTCGCATCATGGCTCCGGCCATCCAAGTTTCGTCGGCACCCAGTCCGAATGTGTACACCGCAGTCAAGACCCCAAATACCAACGACGACACCAAGGCTGGCATGTCGTCGTGGAGCGTTCGCTACCGCTACCTGGCAATCGCGGCGCAGCTTCTAATCATCGCGTCGATGATCCTGTACATCTTCGGCAACGTGATTGTGCTCACGCCAACCTACAACGACAAGATTGTGCCGCACATCCAAAGCTGGTGGGGCGTCCCGAAGAAGCAGCCAAAGGGTGGTGCCAAGGGCCACGCCGAGATGACTCGTCCTACGTTCTTCACGCTCTTCGGTGTGTTGCCACTCTTCGTGAGCGTCTTGCTGCTGGAGTTCCTTCGCCACTTCAACCTGCGTCGTGCGTCATCCCAGTACATGGTCAAGGTCGCCTTCGTCCTGCGTCGCAAGCCGACACTGTTCGGCAAGGTCTCATTCTGGAGTTACGGCGAGTGGATTTTCTTCCTACTTCTGGCTGCGGGTAATATCTTCGTCTTCTGTCGCTACTACAAAACCCGTTACAACAAGCTCAAGGCGAAGAGCCCTATCAAGACCAACAAGTACCTGGAAGAGCTGGGACTGACGTTCGGCTTCGTCTCGCTGTTCAATATGGCGTTCCTGTTCCTGCCAGCCACACGCAATGCCGTGTGGATGGAGTTCTTCAACATCTCGTACGCTAATGGTGTCAAGTACCACCGCTGGATCGGAGTCGTCGCTCTCTTCACTGGTGTGCTTCACACCGCCATGTACTATGCGTCGTGGATCCGCCAGAAGACGTGGCGCAAGCAGGCGTTGCCGTGCTTCCACTGCGACATTGGCGACGAACACGGCACCGAAGTGTGGATCAATGTGTTTGGTGAGATCTCCCTCATCCTCTTTTTGGCCATGGGCTTCACTGCCATCCCGATCGTGCGCCGCAAGTTCTACGACGTGTTCTACTACTCACACCAGCTCCTGTTCTTGGCGATCATCTTCCTCGCTCTCCACTGGCTGTTCGTGATTTGGTGGCTACTGCCAAGCTTTCTGCTCTACCTCTTCAGCCGCACGATCTCAGCTTCGAACGCGTCTTCGCCTGTGGAGATCAGCGAGCTCACTGCTATCTCGGATGGCCTCGTCAAGGTCGTGATCGAACGCTCGTCAGATCGCAGTGGCCACTACAAGGTCGGCCAGTTCCTGTACCTGAACGTGCCGTCGGTCTCCAAGCTCCAGTGGCACGCGTTCACGATCGCGTCGTCGCCTCGTACCAGCTCAACGACCGTGACGTTGCTGCTCAAGGCGCGTGGTGACTGGACGCGTGATCTCGTGCAGTACGCGCGCGAGTGCCAAGCGAAGAACGTACTACCCACTGTGTACGTCGATGGTTTCTACGGCGCGTCGCTCGAGATGTACGAGGAGTACGCGACCGTGTGTCTGGTCGCTGGTGGTATCGGTGTTACTCCGCTACTGGCGATCCTGGACGACATCACGGCCAGGCTTATGGCTACCCACGAGCCACTGAAGCAGAAGATCGTGTTCATCTTCTCGTTCCGTGAGCTGGCGCTGCTGGAGGCCGTGGCTCCAGCTCTCGCCAAGCTGCGTGAGTTGGACCCGCACCATCAACAGGTCACTCTCCACTTGACTCTGACGGCTCTGCCTTCGGACGCGCAGCTGGATGCCGCGCTCTCCCAGCCCATCACTCGCTCCACGCAGTATGAGGACTCATCGATCCAGCGCCGTGTGTTTGCGCAGCCTCTTCGCTCACGTGTGTCCAAGTCGCTGGCGGTCGTTGTCACGTTTGTGCTGGCCATCGCGCTGGTGGTGTGCTTAGAATACGGCACCAAGATCAAGCGTCACAATGCCAACTTCTGGGCTTTGCAGTTGTTCGTAGAGCTCATCGTGCTGATGCTCAGTGTTGCAGTCGTCGTGACGGGAGCCATCTACATCGAGCGAGCTATGAGCACTCCATCAGCCGTCCCAGAAGACTCCAAGGACGTTCTCCAGACGAGTCAGGAAGTCGCGTTGGCGGCCCAGACCAACCGCGAGCTGCTCGCTGAGCTCGGGGTCGTGATCGGCCAGCACCCAAACATTGCCACGCTGCTGCAGCAGACTTACGAGAAGCGCGCGACGCCGGAGGAGACCATTGGTGTGTTTGCGTCCGGCCCCACGTCGCTGAAGCGTGATGTCGAAGTTGCGATCGCGAAGACTGACAGCAGTGCGTTTGACTTGCGCCAGGAACAGTTTGAGCTCTAAATAGAACCATCTTCTCTCGCTGCTGCGTAGTCTTTGAATCCGAATTGCTTTGTGTTTGCTCGAATTGTATGTGGGCTGTGGGCGTTTGGAGGTGTTGAACTACATGTCGTTACGTGCGAAGACGAAGGGAAGATGAGTTCGCCGTGAGCGATTCACAAATCCTGCAGGAGATGCCGCCAGTATCATCACCCGACGTCGACTGCTCGCCAACGTGTTATTGTTCGGAATCGGTGCAAACTATACCATCCCCGACGAGACCATGCACTGGAGGGTTGGCCGACTAGCTGCTTACTCGTCGCCACCCGTCGCCCGTGGCATGCCTTTCAGTTATCTGCGTGAGCCGCGGCTACTCGTACAGGCCTCTAGTATTCTTCGAAGTAGCAAACTGGTGTGGGCGAACACCGGTAATATCATGCCCTAGTGGAGTACAGTGATGACGGCTGATAGCTTGCTCACAACTGGACTCAGTGGGTAAACAGTCCACACCGGAGACTCTCGCCATCCTGTACACCGTAGAAACAGGGAGCTCACCTCAAGGCCAAGAGTCTCTCAATTTGAGCGAGAAGGTGTGTGCAAGCGCAGCGATATGGAGCTGCGAAGCTGGGGGGGGGGGGGGGGGGGGG